>RJWM01037740.1:0-17293 GCA_004363535.1 Dasyprocta punctata | reverse complement strand
CAGCACCCCTCACTCTTGCCCCGCCTTGCTGTGTGTGGCGTGAGGCAGCAGCCGGGGGTGCACACTCCGGTGTGGACACAGCCAGTGACTTTCCGCCGCTGCCAGCCTCATCAAAGAGCTTTCCTGTGTCTGCAGCCCACCCACTGGGCAGGACTGCTGTGGCTGGCACCTGGGTGTCCGTGATGATTTTTAAATTCCCAGGGTATCCCGGAGGGCACCCAGCTGAGAATCACTGTGCAGAAATCAAAACTTGGCTGCCCGATGTTTACCGCCATCCTGAGCTCACTCCTCTCCCCTCTCGCCTCTGTCTCCTTGGCCCGCAGGACCACTTCCTGTTTGATAAGCCAGTGTCCCCTCTGCTCACCTGTGCTGGGATGGCCCGAGACTGGCCGGATGCCAGGGGAATCTGGTATGGACCCAGCGTCTTCCCACTTGCCATGAGGGCAGAGGATTCCTCAGATGGCTGCTGTCCTAACCCAGGCTGCTGTGAGCCGCAGTTGACAGCATGTCCAGCTTGAGCTCGCTGGAGAAGACAGACTCCTTAGAAATCACGCGTGTGTGTAAATATGCCCAGTTTCAGGGTGTTTTGGAGGTGCACGGGGTGTGAGGCAGTTTGTATGGATTGTGCATGGCAGTGGGAGGACAGAAACAAATGCGCTTTGTATTATTTGACCTCATAGAGACCCTGTCTGCTGACATCAAAACAAAAGGCCAGAAAAGGAAAAGTAAACATTGATGATTTAAGAAAAACTAAAAAGCATGAATATCCATGTGCATGTGTTTTATCACGGCCGAGAGTCCTCGGCCCCTTTTGAGTCCTATTTCACAGATTATCCTGACTCACCTAAAGGGGCTAAGGGGGTTTGTGAGCAGCTGCCCAGTGGTATAGAGAGAGTCTATGCCAACTATGTGAATTCTCTTGTACCCCAAACATCTTGGGCTAAAGGTGCAGCGTTTTTTTGTTTGTTTTTCAATGCACCCCAAGATTTTGGTTGAATTGGTTGGGTGACAAAATACTGCTGCTGGTGTCAAAGCCAACTGTTGTTATAGTCATCTGTGGTCATCGTGTGCAAGGAACGAGGGGTATTTTCTTCTTGGATAAAAATATGAAGGCTTGGGGTGACTCCTGTTCCATGCCATGTCCCTGTAACCTTATTGCGTGGGACTTGTGCAGGCGCAATTAGGAGATCGCAGCCATCTAGGAGACGGTGGTGATGAAGCCACCGAGGGGATGGGAGTTTTCCACGCTCAGACAAATGCAGTGGGTGCTCAGCTCTGCGCTCCTCTCCTCGCCAGGCATAATTTCGACAAGACCTTTCTCATCTGGATCAATGAGGAAGACCACACCAGGGTCATCTCCATGGAAAAGGGCGGCAACATGAAGCGGGTGTTTGAGCGCTTCTGCCGCGGACTGAAAGAAGTAAGAGACTACCCAGGATTTCTCAGTGCCCACGAAAACAACGTCTCTACTTTTCCTTCTTTAAAAAAGGCACTATGGTGACTTCCCAGGTGGGGCTCATTCTTTCTAAGGCCCCAGGCACTGTGCTGGAGTGGCACTTTCAGCCCAGTGCTCCCTAAAGTGGCGACTTCCTCTTCCGGAGGAAGTGCCCCTCCCCCTCCTGTTCCCCTCCCCTCCCCTTCCCTGTCCCTGTCCCGGGGCACCGCAGAGCTGGACCAGCCCTCAGTCTTCTTGATTCCTTAACACTGCTCTTGGCTGTGGTCAGTGCCAGGCGGTACCGATGTCACCTCACTGCTGAGAACCCCTGCGCTCGCCTGCTGTCCTGGTGTGAGAGTGGACACCGGATGGCATTTATCGAGAGCTCTGTGCCCGCTAGGTCTCCTATTCGGTGTTTTACATGGCTCCTCTGATTTAATCGGACCGTTTCAGTATTCTAAGAGAAGAGGCACACGGCTTTGAAGCCCTAGGCACGCGCTTCCCCTCCACGCATGGGGTCTGGGCGGCTGCACGGGTGGGTCCCGGGCCCCCGCCATGCATCCAGCGCCATCCCGCCTGCAGGTGGAGCGGCTCATCCAGGAGCGCGGCTGGGAGTTCATGTGGAACGAGCGCCTGGGCTACATCCTGACCTGCCCGTCCAACCTGGGCACTGGGCTGCGCGCCGGCGTCCACGTGCGGATCCCCAAGCTCAGCAAGGTAACCGGGAGGCTGGGGGACGGCGGGCGCCTCGGCCCCTGGGGGCGGCTCAGACGGGGCTGCTGGTGACCCTTGACCCATCGTTTTTCTGCCTGTAAGAGAAAAGTAACCAGAAAGGGAAAAGGAAGGCCCGTGGCCTCTCCATCGGGGGACAGGGCAGGGTAGTGCTCTGCTTCTCCAGGCGCCTTCCGCCCACCTGTCTCCTTTAACCCAGGTCGTTCGCAGACTCCTGTGTGCTTAGGAGTGACGGGGGCGTGGCCAGGCGCACACCTCCAGGCCACACTGCAGAATTCGCCGTTGCTTGCCAGTGTCTGGGTGATGCTGAGGCTGTGACTCAGGGGACCGTGCTTGGAGGACCACTGTCCTAGGGCATCGTCCCGCTTTGCACGGTCACAGCAGGCCTCCCAGGTCCCAGCATGCCGGTGGCTGTGGCCATGTGAAGATTTAAGTCTCAGCCCGGAAGTGGCACACGTCCTGTCTTAGTCGCTTTTCTTCCACCTAAGAAACACTAGCTGACACTTAAAGGGGCAGAGGCTTATTTCAGCTCAGGGCCCTCAGGCTCCAGGGCAGGGTGTGAGGTAGAGGTGCGGGGCGGATGACAGCTGCTCGAGGCATGGTGGACAGGGAGCAGAGAGAGAAGGCAGGTGGCGGGGAGGGAGATGCCCCCCAGCGACCTACTTCTTTCACCAGGCCCGGCCTGCTAACAGCAAGGCAGCTGTACGCTCCCGTAGCACAGTCACCTTCCAGGCAGCTCTTGGGGGACACCTGGCTATGAACCCTAACATAGCCCTCTGCTCATGCGGGAGCACAAATATAGCCGGTGAGCAGTGGCTTCCCCAGCTCTAGTGCTGGAAGAGGACGTAGAGGGTCCTGGTGGGTAACTAGCAGTTCCTGCCACCGCGTACCAAGTAAACTAGATACTTTAGAAATCCGTGTAGAAAATCCACTGTCTGCCCCCCAAAAATGAGAAGTTTTGTTACTCCAGTGCTAAGAAACTGAAGTGGTTTCATATATGACAGTGGCACCTGTTATACAGGTAATGTCAAACATGCTGAAGTCAGCATCCCTCTCCAAAAGAACTGTAGAAGTAAAAAACTTAAAAACTTGGAGTCAAGACTACTCCAGTTCCATTCCAGCTCTGCCGCATTCTGGCTGTGTGACTCTGAGCAGGTTAATGCCTCTGAGCCTCCTTGCATCTGTGCAGCGGAGGTTGCTGTGGGTTTAATGTGTCCCCTAGATGTGTATGTATTGAAACCTAATGTCCAAGGTCCTACACCAGTGGTACTTGGAGGTGGCAGCCCTGGGAGGTGGTTTGGATTAGGTAAGGTCACGTAGCTCTAGACTCACAGTGACGTCAGGGGTGGAGAAGGAGAAGGAGAAGGAGAGGGAGAGGAAGGACCCACACCACACATGTGCTAGGTCTTGCTGTGGGATGCCCTCTACCAAACTTCCTCGCCAGATACTGGCACCATGCTCTTGGCTTCCCAACTGTGAACCAAATAAGCTTCCCTTCTTTATAAATTACCTGGTCGCCACTGTTTTGTTATAGCAACGGAAAACAGACTAAGGCAGGAGTGGAAGCAGTTCCTACTCCATTGGGTGGTTCTAAGGCTTGACAGTTCCAGCACAGTGTGCTGATTGATACGAGCAAATGCTTTATAAAGATGCGCCATCATTATTTTTCATTTGATGCCTTTCCTCGGTGAATATCCCTGTGGTGGTGCGTTGCACTTGCTTCTTATGGCACTAAAGTCTTATCCCTTGTCATAGGATCCACGCTTTTCTAAGATCTTGGAGAACCTGAGACTCCAGAAGCGTGGCACGGGCGGCGTGGACACTGCGGCCGTGGCGGATGTGTATGACATCTCCAACATCGATCGGATCGGCCGCTCAGAGGTAGCGTCTCTTACACCTTCCTGACGCGAACCAATGCAGTCAGCCTGAGAGAGAGAAGAAGTAGAGGAGTCTGAGTCCTGTTTGCTGCCCGTTCTGTAACGTTCTCTTCCGGGGGGAAGTAAGGGCACAAAGGCAAATGCGGCATAACCCGGGGGCTTCTGGGCAGGCCAAGGGACTCACAGGGCACTGAGGTCACGCCTGCCCCGAGAGCTGTCCAGCACCCTCCGGCCCCAGGAGCTCTGCTGTGGCAGAGGACAGCGGTGTTTTGTCACTGTGGAGTCAGAGGAAAATTTTCTCTCAATTCTGAATTTTTCCTCATCAAGACCACATATAATCATCTTCACTCTGACGTTCTTAAACACGTGATAATCCCTAGGATTTTATTTTTAAGGTTAAGATGGCAAAGAAGGTGTCACTGGTTTTGTATCCGCTGTGCTTAGGGGAAGCAGGAGTCATGGGATCGCGCAGGCTGTGATGATGAGGGGTTGGGGAGGGGGCCCTTGCTGAAGGGTCCTGCAGCTGAATGTTAAGCAGTTGCCAACTCCAGGAAGTGACAGCCGCTTAGGACACAGTGCTGGGGTGGGGGGCCCGGTGTAGTGGTGCTGCCCGTTCATGGTGGTGGCCACCATCACAGCATCACTTGTACTTTAGCCCTGAGTTCCTGGAGGAGCATTATGGAAGTTAGCAAGATGCCTACAAATATCACCTTTTATTTTTATTTCTTTATTTTTAATGTAACATTTTCATCACAGCTCTTTCTTTTTTTGCTGATATATGGGATATGTAATCATTGCATTCAGCTGGTGAATGCATGAGTATTTTCCTACAATATTAAATATTCTTCTCAACAATGCTTTGGAGCTGGAGGCACAGGTCAGTGGTAGGGCACTAGCATGGCACGTGTGGGGTCCTGCATATGATCCCCAGCACCACAAAGCCACAACACAATGTGGCTAAGAACAGCCCTAGAAGCCCTTGCCATCAAAAACACATGGTGTCTAATGACTGCAGTGTCAAGATAGTCCATTGTCTGATATTTTCCTGACCGATGTCAGATTTGTCCACTGGCCCAAGTGGGAGTCCCACCCCACACTGCACCAATCTGGGGAGATCAGCTGGATGAGTGAAAAGAGGGGTTCCCCAGTGGTGACTGCTCTCTGGCCCACCCCCCTGGGGAGGGGTGGGGCCTCTCTCCTTGGGTGTGAGGGGAGACAGGAGGGAAGTGGACACTGTCATGCCTGAGGTCTGTCCTGCCTCAAACTTTCAGTGACCCCCTGCCCCCGCACCTTCCTGCTCACCCCTAAGTTACACCATGCATGGCACGCTGCCTGCAGTGAACTAAAACCAGTATCTGGAAACCAAATTCTAGCATATTTGTTTAAAGCAGGAATTTTCAAGTATATATCTTACTATCATTCACAAAGTTTCCTGTAAGTAACAAATTTGCCTGGCACAGTAAAAATATGATTTGGTGGCCAAATATTTGATTTGAGACATTTTTTTTTCCTGAAGACATCTGATGTGTCAGCAGTGCTATCCGAGCTCTAGCATACTCAGTGTCCAGGGGCGTTTGCAGCAGGTAGGCTCTCAGAGGAAAGAACAATACTAAGCTGTCACTGTGTCGTCCTGCTTTGAGACAGACTTTGGCATTTCCCTGCAGAGAGGGAGGAGGAGGAGGAGAAGGTGCATGACAGGAGATAATGGCTTTTGCATATTAAACAAGTCCTCACACTCAGAGCAGTGACCCATTTTCACTGAGGAGAGCCTGTGAGAACCACTCCTGGTCCCTCTGTCTCCTGTCTCTGGCCAGGGTCTGCTGATGACCCTCCTCCCACCGCCTGCTGGGGAACAGTGCCGAAGAGGAGACTGCCATCAAGCCAGTCAAGTGGCCGGTCTCGTTATACCACTGCTGCTCCTGTGGATCAGAGGCGTCTTCGGCTCACATTAACCCCTCCTTTCTTTCTCTGCCAAGGTGGAGCTGGTCCAGATAGTCATTGATGGAGTCAACTACCTGGTGGACTGCGAGAAGAAGCTGGAGAGAGGGCAAGATATTAAGGTGCCACCACCTCTGCCACAGTTCGGCAGGAAGTGAGGAGTCCCTGTCCCCATTTGTAACTAGTCTGCCTGCTGGTACGACAGACATAAAAAAGTCTCTACTCTGAGAGTTTCTGTAGACTTGGAAGAATGTAAAACTGCCTATCTTTACAATAAAACTCTCCTTAATAGCTTTGGTCTGTTTCTCTGATTTTTGATTCCTCCTAAGAAGGGCTAAGGCATGCATTTACAAGTGGCAAGAGACAAAAATATTTCAGTGCGTGGTAAAACTATTTGTAAGGCCATTTACACACGCACTGCGAATACCTTTCAACTACACATTAAATAGTCAACCCTTTACAAGTGCCTTGTGGACACTATTGAGAAATGAGGGCCTAATGGAATGATCAGTTTTCAGGGACTTAGACCAAGAGGACACTATTTCCTGAAAGTGTGGAGGCAAGGAAAGACTGTACAAACGAGGCCAGGGTCCACACTGCTGTGGCAGGCATCAGCCCTCGTCCATGGGCCTTGGCAGAGGCTCAAGCCGGCAGAGGCAGGGCAGGCGTCACAGTTAAAAGAGAAAAGGGAGAAATCAGGTTCGCTCTGAGTGGTGGTATAGGCGCGGGAGCCCAAAGGCAGGACAGTGAGGATCTTCATGTGATGGGTTTGAGAAAAATGTTCAGTTTTACCTGGGTGGGGAAAAATTAGGGAATCTGAGCCAGATGCAGTAATATGGCACCCTGGGAAACTGAGGCAGGAGGACTGCAACTTTGAGCCCAGCCTGGGCAATTTCAAAACTTAGTGAGACCCTGTCTCAAATATATTAAAACTAAAAAAAAGCAGCCAGGGATGTGTCTTAGTGTGAAGCCCAGTACTGCCAAAAATAAAAGTAAAATGAGGGAACCTCGCAGTGACCGACCAAGTCCTGCCCATCTGGCCGGTGGCTGTGGAGCTGTGCTTTAGAGGCCGGGGGAGGGGGCGCTGTTGTCACAGACGATTCGGCCAGGGTCCATTTGTACATTCGGTTCCTCAAGAGCAATGCAAAACTTGGTGTCCAAAGCACTGAGATGTCTTTAGTGTAGTTTGAAAGCTGAATTCTTCCCTTATCACGTGGGTCCTCTTCCAGAACCCTGTTACTCTCTATCACCCACCGGTGACCTCTGCGACCCGAGGGGACGTGAAAGAGGTGGCAGCAATGAACTACGGAGGCAGTTAGGAGGCTCCATGTGCGAGCGACAATAGTAGCTCGACTAACAAGAACGAGCTGAGTCCTGCCCTCTGTAGCAAGTGAGCGCCGCAGGTGTACAGCTAAAGTAAATTAGTGCTACGATACAAGCACTTGTTGATGGGTTCCGCCCGCGTGAAGCTCTGCCAGGCTCGGCGTGGCGCGTGCCCAACATGGCGATGGACCCAACACTGACTTCCACGTTCTTCTTCCAAGCCCCAAATCAAACTTCCCACTCTTCGAGCACGCGCCAACACTCCTCCAATCAGCTGTTGATATGTCACTCTGCCCACCCCTGCAAACTCCACCCCCTGTTAACTGAATGTCTTAGTTACTTTTCGCTCCTTGCGGAGACAAAATACCTGACGCCCAAAATTAGGGAAGGAAAGGTTTATTCTTACAGTTTCTCGGGAGTTTCAGTCCATACTTAAGTTGGCTCCAAGATAGCGTGGCATGGCAGGCCTGCTGTTCATGGTGGCTACAAGCTGCAAGCCACAAGTCACACTGGCAAGAGAGAGAAAGAGGCGGAAGCGGAAGTGAACAAGAGGAAGACCCGCCTTCTGTTACGCTGTATGTCAGCTCCACCCCTGGGCGGGCACAGCGCTTACATTGTCAATCAACAAACCAATAACAAACCAATAACTCAGCCCCATCAAAATTATACGAGGACTTGGGGGGACATAGCATACCCCATACACTGAATAAAAGCCCGCAGCTTCCTTGTCCGCCTCCAGGGAGTCTTGCACTCCACTGCGTCCCTCCTGTGCCTGCAATAAAGGCCTTTTTCCTTTTATTTTTCCTTTTTCTTCTCTTGCTTCTCTCCCACGCCAAGGAAAAAAATCTAACACTTGTTTTCTCTCCTGCTGTTGAGAAGAGTATAACATGAACACAATTGTGCTGGAAATAACAGGCACTTGTCTTACTTTTGAGCGACTAACTGGTATGTGGGGGGAATTCAGAAGAAGAAAACAGAGTTCAGGACATCATGCCCTGTGCCCCGAATGGGATGCGGTTGAGGTCTGTACCCAGCCAACACCTAAAGACAGAAGAGGAGTCTCGACCACAGGCTATGGCTGGCATTCTGTGGGGGAGAGAGAGACAGATCAGCACATCCACTCGACAGCCACACTGCTGCCCCCGGCCTCTCACCACATGACACTGAGTGACAGCGTTTAGATTCCTCGGCTTCCTCTCTGTAAAATGCGAACAATTATACCTGTCTCATCTGGGAGGGTTTTGGAGAGGATAAAATTCACCAATATGTTTAATGTGTGATAGCAAGTACCACATATTTGCTGAATAAGAAAATCAAAAAGTCATTCAATCTAGCTACGAGCATCCTTTATCATCATCTTTAAGGCAAGACAATAGGACTGGCGGTGCCTCTTCCGAGAGGTCTTAGGAGCTACTTGGTAAACAAAGACAAATCCATAGAACAGAAGACACACAGACATAAATGAGCCAGCGATTAGACAGACACACACCCTGACATTTCATGTTTTTCAGAAGAAAGGCTAAAAGATAAACATTGGCATAAAACATATGACTGCAGATCTAAAAAAAAAAAAGTGAGACTCGTAATCTATACATCTCAAGCAACATCTTCAACAAGGACTAACTGAATATTTAAAGAACAGGGGAGTTCAGACAATGGTTCTTTTGTGTGTGTTTTGTTTTGTTTTGTTTTGCTTTTTTTAACCTAATTCATTCCTCACCTTTTGCTATCAGTAACCACGCTGGCATCTGCACTGATTTGCTTACAGACTATTAGGAATTCTGCAACCACCAACATTTGCAACTTGTGAGCGGTGGGGCTATTTTCCTGCATTGCCAAGAACATACAAGCATATCCTTTCCCCCAAACCCTTCCAAGGGCTGCAGTGAGGTGGCCTGGTTTGCAGATGTAGTAGTAAGTTACAATTTTGCCACAAGAAATAAGCACATTGTCAATGTGGTGAAAGTAAAAGAACTTTTTTTGTGAAAGGTGAATCCACTGAAAGAGAGAAAGAAACTCCTAACTAACGATTAAAATTGTGAGTGAATGCTGGATTCTCCGGCCAAGGCAGTCACAGCTCGCAAATAGGTCTTGTTAAAGAAGGTCTTGTCTACGTAATATTCCAGGGCTGTATCCTTGGGCATGGGGCACACAGCAGCAAGAGCTGGCCCATGGCTGGGAAATCTTCTTGGATCTCTCCCACGGGGAGGTGACTTCTTGACTTCCAGGCTACCACAGATGTCTGCATACCAAACATCAAAAATAGCCCAAAGAGGTGGTTCTAGGGGTGACCCTACAAGGTCAGCGGGAGCTCACAGGATGAGAATGAAGAATTTGTCTGAGCCAGTATGAAGGTGCACATAAATTCTAGGCACTTGGAATTTATGGTCCCCTAGATGGCATCAAAGGGATCTGGATTTTTCATAGGAAAAAAAAAGTTACAGCCACCTGCTGGTACTGCTGCCTTGATGGACAAGGATAGTACAGGGTGATGATTGGTTGCTCATCAAATGTGACACAAAGAAAGAGTTTGACTGTGGCCATCTGTTACCTTTATGGCCTCAGGGAGTTTGCAGAGTCGGCCGCACTGGGTCAGGGTCCCCAGGGTGACTGCGACCATGCAACCCTAGCCTAAAGCATCTTGTGACTTTATTTCAATTTGTGTGTGTGTGTGCACGCGCATGTGTGTGTGTGTGTGTGTGTGTGACATTTTAAATCCTTTCTCAAAGGTCCAAAGATTTGCATTAACTTGAGGCTCAGCCACTAACCAGCCATAGGATTAGGGGCAAATTATTTGACTTACTCTTGGCTTTATTTTTAAAAGAGGTAATTCCTGCCTTACATAGATTTTATGACAATAACTAATCTAAGGCAGTAAATAAGTTTTACGTTTTTTCTGTCACTGTAATCTATGAGAACAAGTCTGTTTTACACTAGTCCCCAGTACGGGTATGTGAGTGTGAAAGTGAATGTGTATAAATACAAATAAAAGTCTTATGTGACAGTATTTACCTGACTACTTGAAATGTGCTTTGACAGTTTTCTAGTTGGTTATACAAAGAAGCAAGAAAGATGACCAATCAAGTAATATGCTGGTTAGTTAAAGGCGGATAGAGGCCTCTCCTCTCCCCCATCTTATCTAGAGACCCCCTCCCCTGCTGCCCTGTTCAACCCCAGCTTCTTGTTATCTGTGCGGGAACAGTGAAGCAGATCCCTCTGGCGAGAGACAGAGACAGCTGTGGTTAGCTGCCTTTGCCAGCAGTGAGCGCGTGGGAGAACTCAGTGGCAGAGCTGTTGCCTTTGGCCTCCTTCACGTGAACCGCATCCCCAGGGTCTGGAGGTACCCCCGTGTCGGGAATCAGGCCAGTTCTCCCCAGACTGGCATCTCTGGTCACCACCTGCAGGTTTCTAGTGTTCAGCTTGGTGACCTCAGTGACCATGCTGCTCCCTGGATCGACCTGCATGGTGTCACTCATCTTGATGAAGGGGTCTGGGTGAGGAATGGTGGGCACTTCGGAGGTCACCAGACGATGGATTCCTTTTGTGTCCACAGAGCTCTTTCTCACTTTGCACAGTTTGTACTCGGCCTCCTTGGATGTGGTGCAATGACAAGCGGAGTGTCATAGGTCAGACGGAGCTCCTCTCCAGTCTTCTCAGTGTTGGTGGCATCCATAAGGCCAGCAGGGTAGGTTAGACTGGTTCGGACTTCGCTGTCCCACTGCATGTATGTCTATACTTCTCTTCCTGGCAGGGCACGCCTAGCTCTGTTCCTTTGGAGGATGCCGACAGGCAGGTGCTCCCTCAGCGGGTGGGGACGGGAAGGCGAGGAGCAAGCGCACAGGTCGGTTCATCCAGCACCCTGGGCTTTGGAGCCACTGCCACTTCAGATGCTTCCAGGGTGGAGCCAGGAGCAGAGCGAGGCCCCTCATCAGATGCACAGAGACTGTTCGTTCTTACTTTTGGTTATGAAGAGATAAAGGCTGAACAGTGCCCATGTTTCGTGAAAATTGTAACCCACAGGTCAAAGAAATTAGAAGGCGCTAAAGAGCGGAAACAAAAAAGCCACAAAAAACACATCAGAATAAAACTTCTGAACATATATGAGAAGAGAGTACCATACAAAACAGAAAAACCAGCTATTACATAGAGAAATGCAGACAAAAATGACTAGACTTCTTGTAAGCTAGGCAAAGCCAAAGTCAAAGGAATGATATTTTCAAGTGCTGAAAGAACAGTCTTTCAAACTAGAATCTTGTATCCAACAAAAATATTCTTCGAAAAAAGTAATAAATTTTTCAAACATGCACATACACACAAACCTTCATAGAATGACACCAGTAGACCCACAGCATAAGAAATTATAGCAGATGGAAACTCATAGCTACTCAAAGGGATGAAAACTTCCCAAGCTCATAGATACATTGGAAAGGGTAAGAATTTTCTTGATTTTAAAACTCGATTTAAAAACAGCAGATGGTTTAGAGCCACACTAAGAACAATACAAAGGGTGGGTATAACATGGAGAAATAAAATCTACGGCAACAGCAGTTTCCGTGAAGGAGGGCTGATGGGTGTGTAATATTATAAGGTTCTTATATCCAAGATGAAGAGGTACAATCTGTCATTTGCATCCTACAAACATACCTGTATCTGTCACTGGATAAATCTAGCTTGAATAACATAATTATGATACTCTAAGTGAAACAGTTACAGAGGAAATGTAATAAACTGATATTGCCACTTATTTTTTATTTCAACTTCTTCAATTTTATGGTTTTGTTTTATTTTATTTTTTTGGTACCAGGAATCAAACTCAGGACCTTGTACTTGCCAGGCAGGCACTTATGCCTCTGAGCTATATCCCTGGCCACTTTGAGGGTTTAAATAGCATCCATACAGCTGTCTCATGATTTCTCAACTTACAGCTCACTTACAGCTCACTGACTGACATATATATATATATATATATAGTATGTATATATATATATATAAATTATGTAAAATATAATTTTTAAAATTTCTTTTCTTTCTTTTTAATTATATACATCAAACCACCTGCTTCTCAGAAATGCACTTCACTCCAAAAGGCTATCTCTTTTCTTTTCTTTTTTTTTTTTTTTTTGTGGCACCAGGTTTCGGACTCACAACCTTGCTCCTGCTAGGCAGGCGTTTAAGCCACTGAGCCAAACTCCCAGCCCTAGCTTTTTGAGACAGGGTCGCACTATGTAGTTCAAGCCAGCCTTGTGCTCGCATTGTAGCCCAAACCAGCCTTGAACTCACAAAGCTTCTCCTACCTCAGCCTCCCGAGTTCTGGGATTAAAGGCGTGCGCCACCACGCCCGGATCCTAGAGGCTATTTCTATATGCAATCTGATGATTTGGAGGAAGTTTCATTTGCACAAAACTCAGTCATTATCATCAAAATAGTGATGAAAGTAGCACACAGTGGAGGTGAGGTCGGAGGGAAGACTCTGGCTTGGGATGTGAAAGCTAAGCTGCTGCAGACAGGACTCAGGGGCCCAGCAGGTGGAAATGGACGCGCAGTTTGCTGGCCCTCTACAGCCGTGGCCTGCACTCCTCGGAACTCATCAGTGCTGAGGAGGCCCTGACCGCGTTCAGGTGCACTTCAATCAGAACATTATGCCATTAAAATTAACGAGGTGCACAAAGACCCAAATGAATAAGGAGGGTTGGTATTAAAGTTTTCCATATGTTTTATTCCCTGGGCTACAATTTGATTAGCAGTGCAATCACAAGACTCTCAGGTAGGCAGGTAAAAAACCGTAGGTGCTCAAGGTTTTACTGAAGTCATGCAGTATATTCAGCACACCCCCTGGCGCATCTCTTCAGTATTCACATCAGTGGCCGACTGGGCTGCCTTAATTAAAACTGAGATCAATTTATCTGTCTTTTGCAAGCTATTTTTTAAAGCAGTAACCCAAATTTTCTCATCACACTGTTGAGATAATGTTTTTCTGCTTTTTAAGCTGCCAACACTTATGTCAACAGGAACTCTGCTTTTCATCTGTCTTGCATCTTTTCATCTTGATGAACATAGTGGTCCAGATGGAGGGGTGGGGGTCCAGCCACCTCCTCACAGGGATCTGATGAGATTCAGTGGAATGTGAACTTGGGAAGGAAAGGTGAATATTTGCCAGTGCGTACATTAACAATAAAATAAAAGAAAGCCACAGGAAGGTAATATGGCTATGACTTTGAAATCAGGAAACACGTTAGACATTGTAAATCCTGGATACAGTTGGGAGAAATTTAATGTTGGGTAAGCCCACCATAGCTCAGCTTTCCCCAAGGGCAAATGAATGTTACCGTTCATGAGCATTAGTGTGTAATGAGCATTACCACTCACAACAATCCAGGAAGTTCCAGGGCATTAGATGCTTAATAAACAGTGGCTAATCTTATTATTAAAATGCTTTATTACACAATAGCACTTCCTACATTCAAAGTGATAAAGGATTTTGTGGTAAGAAGGGGAAATAATGCATGGATACCAACAACTCAATTTATAACTGTAAGAGCAGCTTCTTAAATGGCAAATAAAAGATGTACAAAATGAGTTGCATGAGTATCAGGATAAAAATCCACTTGAAAAAGGTTAAATACTAGTTTTTAATTTTGCGAGATGTGATAAAACATACGTACCACAAAGTTTACATTTTAACTGTCCTAAGAGCGTGGTTCAGTGGTACTAAGCACATCTATAGTCAGAACTACCACCATCACCATCCTGAACATAAGTGTGTAAAACAAATACCTGATAAAGGCAAAACAGCAAGACCAACAGATTGAATACCCTGCCTTTGGATCAGGTCTTAAAAGCAGTCTATTATCTGGTTTGCTCTTCTCCAAGATGCTGTTTAGAGCTCTGCAAGCCACATTCCTCCAGCAGAGCACAAGCTTGCTGGGACCTCTGGATTTTGCTACCCTTGGCATAACCTCACTTAAGCACATTTTCATTTACCCCCTGGGGAATTAGTATCATCTCTTTAAGTCTTTGCCACTGGGCTGCAGATTTCTCTGGAGCATGGACCGCTCACAACACCTCACACAGCTCACTGCCATCCTTTAATGTCTTTCAGAATACATACAAATGTGACTCTGTAACTTTCCTGGTCCATAAACATTTCTTAAAATACCTGTAGGACTCTCTTTCCCATAATCATTTATTTGCTTTGGTTGGCTATTTTCCTCTACATGTGGTCTCCTTAACGTATTTTTCCCTGAGTCATGATTTAGAGACTTACAGGTTGATTAACCCTTATAATAACTACTAAGCCTGGACTAAGTACTTTGGCCACTTTATGGTTATTTGGACTCTTTATAATGAGCCAGCGTAGACTCTGACTCTTTGTGTGTCAGTGTCAGTCTCATTTCCAAAAGCATTTCAGCTTGTTGAAGAGGATGGTTGGGCTGGTTTTTTTTTTTTTTTTTTTTTTTTTTTTTTTTTTTTTTTTTTTTACCAGCTCCTCCTTGTTGTTGCTTCAAACACATGGAAATTAATTAACACCCTCCTGAACAACCAAGGGGTCACAGATGAAACTAAAGAAGATATGAAGCAATATCTGCAATTAAATGAAAAATGCAGATACAGCATACCTGAACCTGTGTGTCGCAATGAAAGCAGTCCTAAGAGGGAAATATATAGCACTGAACTCTCACATCAGGAAAATGGAATGAGCACAAACAAACAACTTAATGCTGCACCTTAAGCTTCTAGAAAAAGAAGACCAAGTCCAGACCAAAGCTCACAGAAGGGAGGAAATTACAAAATCAGAGCAGGAATTAATGCAATTGAGACTAAGAAAACAATACAAAGAATTAAGGAATCAAAGAGTTAGTTCACTGAAATTATGAACAAAATTGATAAGTCCCTAGCCAACCTTATTGAGAAAAGGAAAGAAAGACTCAAATTCATGCAATGAGGAATGAAAAGTGTGAAATTTCTTCAGACCCTGTGGAAATTCAGAAGATCATCAGTACCTACTTTGAAAATCTTTACTCACATAGGCTAAAAATTGCAGAAGAAATGGACAGATTCCTAGAAACACATGAATTACTAAAGCTGAATCAAGAGGATATAAAAATTTTGAATAACCCAATATCAGTTACTGAAATTGAAAATGTAATTAAAAACTTACAAAGAGAAACCCAGATCCTGATGGATTAATGACTAAATTCTACAAGAAATTTAGAGATGATTTAACATCAATATTCCTCTAACTCTTTAATGAAATTGAAATGAGAAGCCCAGATCCTGATAGATTGATGGCTAAATTCTACAAGAAATTTAGAGATGATTTAACATCAATATTCCTCTAACTCTTTAATGAAATCGAAATGGAAGCAATTTTCCCTAACTCATTCCTGGAGGTAAGTATTACTCTGATACCAAAACCAGAGAAAGACCCAATCAAAAAGGAGAATTATAGGCCAATCTCTCTAATGAACACAGATGCAACAATTCACAATAAAACACTAGCAAACAGAATGCAGCAAATCATCAAGAAGATTATATACCATGACCAAGTGGAATTCATCCCAGGAAGGAAAGGATGATTCAGCATACACAAACCAATAAACACAATACACCATATCAACAGAATCAAAGACAAAAAATCACATAATCATTTCAACAGATGCAGCAAAATCTTTTGATAAAGTTCAACACTCATTCATGATAAAAAAAAAAGCCAACAGAAAATCCTAATAGATGGTCTTTACCTCAATCAGATAAAAGCCATCTATGACAAACCAACGGCCAACATCATACTAAATGGACAAAAACTGAAAGGTTTCACTCTGAAATCGCAACTCTGACACATTGGGAGCCCCATCGAAAGGCTGCTTTTGTTCTCTCCTACATAAATATAATTCTTGGGTTACTTACTTTTAGCTGCCTAAACCAAAATTAAAATAATTTTTCTATGGATAATATGTCTAAACATCTCAGGAGCATATGGAAATTCAGGACACAGGGAATTCCAAATTCAAATTTACAGTGTAAGCCTAGGCCAGCCAGGCAAACAAGTTTCTAGGCAGTGGGGTTAAAATTGACATCTTCCTCTTGAGTGTATAAATAAACACCGTCAGGAGAGTAAGAGCTCCACCTGACCCCAGCTTTTGACTCTTCTTTATTTTCTCATCCTCTGATGGTCCTTCACGCCAAAAACTTCAAGAGCCACATGGGTCATGGCAGACAGAGAACTTGCAGTATACTATTCCAGATCCCTCCCATCGAGACTGGCCATCTGACTGCCAGGTAAGAGTCCAGGTGGATGGGTAGGGACAAAACTCATGACTTGTTTTAAAACTCACAAAAGTTTGTTCACTTCCATCACCTCTGTCCTGCATTAAAATTTCTTCCACAGGGCCACCATTGTTCCCACTGGCCCCTGAATTCACCACAAATAGCATAAGACCCCCAACTCCTGACCTTTTGTGCCTAGTCAACAACAACCATCAGGTCCTCCCAACTGTAAGTCCAGAGTTGGGCAATGAGTGTTGGCCCTGTGTTTCACTTTCAGTTCTCTCTTATTGAGCTCTGGATCTAACTCAAAATGATTCTAATCACAATTCTTCTAGTACTCCTGATCACTTACTACAACCTATGCCATCGTCTTGGTTACTTTTCACTTGTTGCTGGGACAAAAAACCCAACACCCAAGATTAGGGAAGGAAAGTTTTATTTCTTACAGTTGTTGGGAGGTTTCAGTCCATAATTAGCTGGTTCCAACACAGGGTGGCATGGCACTGGGACAACACTTCAAGGCAGCAGCCAGAGCAAAAAGGGGGAAGAGCAAGCATCTTTTTCTCCCTTAAATTATACACAGGCCACCCCCTACTTTAGGGCAGGTGTAGCATTCACAAATCTCCTTGCCTTCCTTTGCACAGGATGAGGATATTTACAAAGTAAGAACCCTGGCTCCCAACTGAGTCTCTCAGTTAAATTTCTAAACTTCTCAAATTGA
>RJWM01037739.1:0-17292 GCA_004363535.1 Dasyprocta punctata | reverse complement strand
CCTACCTCCCTGTCTTTTTGGCTGACACGGGACATATTTCACAACCTACTGCAAGAAGGCCGATGCCTGTCCCTGCTGCTCTGGCACAGCTAACAACTGGCAACAACAATGACCAAGCCGTACCTAACCCTCAGGACAGACCAAGTGCTAGTACAGTTTCTCCATTTTACAGGTGGGGAAACTGAGGCACAGTGATGGTGAATAATAAATTAGATGTGTTGTGAGTCAAGCCCAGGCTCCAGGACCTCTGAGCTGACCACCTTGCTAAGGCGATGGGGCAGGGACCATGGCCACTGTGGCCTCAGGAACCAGCATCATGCTGGGCACGGAGGAAGTGCTCAAAGGGTAGTGGCTTCAATTCCCATCACGATCATTTAATGAGAGGAGGTCTCGGCCCCAGGACCTGACACGTGGAAGCAGGCCTGTCGTTTCGGGGTTCTTCGCTCACCTTTCTTCAGCAGCTCAGCGGCAGCCAAGGCCTCATGCAGAGTCACCCCAGCCCCAATGACAGTGACCTGGTCATCCTTGTTCTTCAGAACCACCTGGGGGGTGACACAGGGCGCAAGTTAGGGCTCTGGCTCCTGGGAGAGGTCGCAGGAAGGTTCGGGCACCCCTCGGGTATCTCCCCGAGACAGGAACGGCACTGACCTTGGCTTGTCCAACCTGGAAGTCCTCACTGTTGCTGTAGATGATGGCGTTTTCTGGACGGCTG
The DNA here is from genome assembly GCA_004363535.1 of Dasyprocta punctata. Taxonomy (NCBI): domain Eukaryota; kingdom Metazoa; phylum Chordata; class Mammalia; order Rodentia; family Dasyproctidae; genus Dasyprocta; species Dasyprocta punctata. Next base: position 16,580 of record RJWM01037739.1, on the reverse strand, counting down.
GTCCGGATGAAGCAGATGCCCTGCAATCAGAACAGATGAATGAGGAATACAGGATGGATGGATGGAGCCTCCGACTTCCGAGGGCTGCCCCTTCCCAGAGAGAAGGGCCCTTACTACGTGCAAGCCTCCTCTAGCCCATCATCCCATGGGGGTGTCTGCCAGTCTCCAGGTCCCGGCGACTCGAGCAAGGAAGGACTTGCTTGCCCCTGTGACCTGCACCCTGCTGACTGCTGACCGCTCCTGACAGCCACCCATGGCTTTGCCAGCCCCAGACCGGAAGTGACTTTCTCCCCGGTGGCCTCTGGCTGGGGCTGCTCCCCTGGAATGTATCAAGTAGGTCCCCAGCCCTCAAGGAGGGGAACAAGAACCACCTGAAAATCACTCTCTTCTTCTCACCCAACTCATGGAGGGTAAACATGTCAGTGGCCAAACTGGCAGAGGCTGTGAAGATTCTCAGCAAGGAAAGCACAGTGATGGGCTGGCCAGGTCTCCCAGGGGACAGGAATAATCATGCGTGTTTGTTTTCCTGGTCGAGTGTCTTCAAATTATACACATACCAGGCACGGCACCGGGAAATAACTTCTCCAGGGCATTAAGTGACCAGCTCTGAAGCTCCATGCTGGGCTCCTCTTTCTTATGTCTCCCAGGGAAGAGCCAGCTAGCTGCCGGCACACGAAGAACAGTCACGGGACCAACCTTTGTATTGGCTGCTAATTCCACCGCCTTCTCCGTAGCAACTCCATCACTCGGGTAAAAGACAGTTGACATGGGGACTGCCCGGAACATGGCCAGATCTTCCAGGGCCATCTGAGAAGGCCCGTCTTCCCCTGAGTTAGGACAAGAAAAGAAGAAGCTAAACTGAGATTCCCCATCCACAGATTCCCTTATCCTCTAATCCTGTCCCCAGCTCTCCCCACACCTCCTGGTCCGAGGTCATGGGCAGTCACAGGTGGAAGGAAGCCGTGGCTCCCACTCACCGATGGACACGCCGCAGTGGGAGCCGCAGAGGTTGATGTTGCTCTCGGAGATGGCTGCCATGCGGATCTGGTCAAAGGCCCGCGTGAAGAAGGCCGCAAAGGTGCTGCAGAAGGGCACGGTCCTGTTGCGGGTGGCGCAGCCCACGGCAATGCTCACCTGGAGGGAGACGGGGCGGCTCAGCCTCAGAGGCGGGCGCAGCAGCGGGCGGCCAGGGGCCTAGGCCACCTTCGGCAAAGGAAGGGTTCTGTGACCCTATTATCTGTTAATGACACCGAGCAACTTCTGTACGTCCACTGACTGCAGTTTTTCCAAATACCAAACTCAGACATAATCACTTTATGCATCTTTTCTCTCTCTCTCTCTTTTTAATCTTTTTGAGACAGGGTCTCACTATGCAGTTCAGGCAGGCCTTGAACTCACTTTGTAGCCCAGGCTGGCCTCAAACTCACAGTGATCCTCCTGTCCCAGCCTCCCGAGATGCTGGGATTATGGGCGTGCCCCACCAGACCCTGGCTACTTTAAATGTTCTCTGAAAGTTATTTTCCTTTGCAATAAGCAGACCCTTTCACCAAGAAGGCTAAAAATTGTGCGCAGGCTGTCCTTTCTCCCCGGGCTTCTAGACATCCCCCCATCTCTCTCCAAAGCCCCAAGGCCTCCCAGTACCCAGTCCTCCCCACTCTCTTCCTGGGTCTGAGAGCAGTGGCCTCATGCCCTGAGGCTCCAGGCCCCAAGCCCCTCACCCAGAAGCACAGAGCGCCCCAGCTCTGAGACCTGCCAGGTGATATGCAGCTTCTCTTCCTAGTTGCTGGAGGCTATTGGAGCCCCTGCACTCGCCAATATAGACTGAACTTTCTCGAAGGCACAGACATCAGTAGGGTCCATTGGAGAAAGAACTCCAGAGAGGTTAGTGGTTTTTAGGAGTAAACTTCCTGTCCCTAGGGATATACAGGCTAGGCTGGGCTCCTGCACTAGTAAGAGGAATAATTTTGAAAAACAGATCAAAAATTGTTCCTGATTTCACAAACTCAGTTCCTGCCAAGTGGCTGCTTTCCCCTCTGCGTGTGTCAGGGCCAGAGCTCAGTAGACTCTGGGTGCCACACCCATCCTGGTTCAGCCTCCTGGCTACGCTGCTCTTTACCCCAAGAGGTCCTGTTTGCACCATGCCTGGCCTACATGCGGCTGTTGCTGCGCACCCCTGCGGCCTGTTCAGCTCCCCGCATCCGCGCACCTGCCCAGCACACCTGCTGCTTGGCATAACGAGCCTGAGTTGTGGCTACTCTATGAAGGTCAAAAGTCTGCGCTGTTCTGTGGTCTCCCTGGGCCGGCCCAGGGCAGGCGCCTGGCACTGCCAATGTGGCTGCCCAAGGGAGCAGAAGGCTTCCGCCCAGTCCCTGAACCCTCAGACTGAAGCCCTCCACCTACACCTGGCACCCACCATGTTCTGCTCTGCAATGTAGCACTCGATGAAACGGTCAGGGTGCTCCTTTTTGAAGATCTCCGAGAAGGTGGAATTCTTCGTGTCCCCGTCCAGGGCAATGATGCGGTCGCTGCCGTGGCCCAGCTTGGCCAGTGCTTGCCCATAGGCCTTGCGGGTGGCTATCTGTGGGAGGGAGAGCGGCAAGGCTGAGGGCAGCGTGGCCTGGAGCCCTGCCTGCCTTGGAGAACTTCTGCAGCTCTTAGGGAACAGGATAAAGATGGAGGCAGAGAGCAGTGACACGAGGTCCTCCGGAACCCCTGAACCCCTGTGAGGTTGCCGCCGCCGACGGCGAATGTCCCATGTTGGGAGTCCCTGGAGCCCCTTGCCCCAGCCCTGCTTCAAGCTCTGAACCTTACAAAAGATAATCCTGCCACTCCTATTTCCCACCCCTTGTAAGTCATCCTGCCTCGGACAGGAATGTGGAGGGTCTGGGAGTCAGCTGCACTGATGGGGAGGGTCCCAGGGACCAAGGATACAAGGACTTTCCAGCCCTTGGCTTTGTTCTCATGCCTGCCAATAATTTACTGTGTGACTGTGGGCAAGTCTCCTGCCCTCTCTGAGCCTCTGCAGGTAAATTCCAGAGCTGGCTGTCCCTTGTAGGAGAGAACTTTGGGGTTCCTTTCTCATCACAGATGAATCCCTTTCCCACCCCTCCAAAAGGTAAATTTTGGCCTTGGCAAACCAGAGAACCAGGACTGCCCCACTCCAGTCTGTCCAGGAGAGCAAGGCCCAACAACAAACCTTGTCCCCAACTTTGTAGCTGGGCGGAGAGGGCATGCGGATGTTGGCAATGTCAACCGAGGGGGCGTCTTCCTGAGGGGGGGTCGCCATGATCTTCTTTTTGCTCTGGATCTGGCTGTAGATTTCCTGGATGATCTCGTCAGCCATGTTTTTGGGGAGGGGCTTCCCGTGCCAGGACTCCTTATCTTCTATCCCTGCAGGTAGGACACAGGAGGACAGAGGGACAGGTGAAACACAAGCTCCCAGGAGCCAGGAGGTTGCTGTGGGAGGTCTTCCCAGAGGGAAGGAGAGCAAGGGCACCGTCGCAGGCCAGCAGAGCCCAGCACCGGGCACCAGGCAGTCAGGAAAGCAGGGCTGGGAACAGGAGTCCCATGTGTTGCCCCCAGGGCACTGCCTGGCCCCCAGGGCACGGCTGACTTTAAGGACAGGAGCTGGGTGGGCAGGTGTTGTCAACTGCACATCCCCATCTTTGCCGCTGTGCTCCCCGCCCTGGTCCTCCACCCTCACTATCCCCAGGGAAGGGGTGCAGAGATAGGGTGCCCACAAGGCTTATTATCCCTCTCTTGAGGTCACCTCAGATGTCACTAGAATCTGGGGAGTCAAGGCCAGACCAGCCCTTCCAGGTACTATCCCGTCTGGGGCAGTCTCCGCAGGCAACGAGAAGGCCCCAGGGAATGCGTGGATTCCAGATTCTACCTGGGAGTAACAGCTGAGGGGTCTGCCAGACAGTGGCCCCGAGACCATGACAATATCCCAGCTTCCTCATCTCAATGTCCACCAGGAGGTGGACCCTTCCGGAAGGTTCCCAACACTGCAGCACCCTCTATTAGAGCATCCTCATATACTCAAGTCCAGGGAGGCAGGTAGAGGGGCTGGGGTCCCCAGGCAGGCGGGTGGGTGGGTGGCTAGAGGCATCTGGCACCAAGAAGCCAAGCTAGAGCCTAGAACCAGGCCCTGCACTGCCAGAAAATTCCTTCTGTCCCTGGGCAAGTCCCTCAAAAAAAAAATCTGTACATCTGAAAAAATCTGTCTCATGTCTGTATGTTTGAGTGCTGGGGACCAAACCCAGGGTCTTGCACATGCTGGGCAAAGTGCTTGGCTGTTGAGTTACTCTTTTTGTTGTTAGAGTATTTTTTGTTTGTGACTAAACACAGGGCCTAGATCCCCAGTGCTATTCCATTGTATTTTTATTTTGAGACAAGATGCTACTAAATTGCCAAGGCTGGGCTCAAACTTGTGATCCTCCTGCTTCAGCCTCCATGGGAGCTGTGTATACCACCATGTCCTATGATAATAGTCATTCTAACTGGGTTAAGATGCTGTTTCATTGTCCCTGACCATTTCTTTTTTTTTTTTTTGCGGCACTGAGGATTGAACTCACAACCTCGCGCCTGCCAGACAGGTGCTTAAGTCAGTGAGCCAAACTCCCGGCCCTGGTTTTTTGAGGCGAGGTTGCACTGTGTAGCTCAGGCCGGCCTCGTGCTCTCGCTGCAGCCCAAGCCAGCCTTGAACTTACAACGCTCCACCTACCTCAGCCTCCCGAGGGATCCCTGACCATTTCTAACCCCCCTTTTCCATCTTTAAAATGGGCAAAAGCCATTCAGGCCAGAGGGGCTAGAACCCATCCCTGGGTGTGAGGGAAATTTATGTCTCCTGGAGCAGGAACCACCTTCCCAGCTCTCAGCAAGGTCCCTGCAAAGCTATTTCCTACTGCCTGATAGGTGCACACCTCTATCCTAGGGGAGAGCTCAGGGCTTCTTCACAAGTTCTCCCAAGGCTGGGTCACGCCACTCTTCAGCTCAGGGGAGACGGCTGGCACTGTCTAGGAAACTCTACAAATTGCCTGCCAGGGTGAGGCTCAAGGCTGCGCCCACAGGCCCGCTGCACGTTCCTCCTCTCCTTCCCCCTGCCTGTGCATGCTGCCAGGCTGCGACTGGGCTGACCTAGGTTCAAATCTTGGTTCAGCCATGCAGACCCAAGTCACCTCGGGGAGCACAGCGCCTCCTGCTCGCCTTCCCGGGGCCCAGCACACTCAGATGGTAGCCATGGGCTGCTGCTTCTCCTGGCATGGCCTCGGAGCTATGCTGTCCACAGCCACGGGGAAGAGGCAGGAGTGGAGACGGGGTAGGGCGCTGTCCACAGACCTGTGATCCCTCGGCCCTTGAAGGTCTTGGCAATGATGGCTGTGGGCTGGTGCTTGGCCTGCCCGAAGGCCTTGCACAGCTCCTCCACGCTGTGTCCATCCACGATGATGGCGTGCCAGCTGGGGAGAGAGGTGCAGGGCATGAGGGCTGGCCAGGTGCTTGGAGACCCCAGGGACGGGGGGCGGCGTGCACCTGAAGGCTTGCCTGAGCCCCACCCCGCAGCTGCACCCTGAGCTGGGGAGCCCGAGGTACTCCTGCTTCCAATTTGGGTGTTCTTTCTTTTCCTACTTTGTCATATTATTTTACTTCCTTTTGTTTGCCTTTCAACAGATTTCTCTCCTTTTTTCTGAAATAATTCAAAGCTTAGTTCCTGTATTGTTTCTTACATTCCTGATCTGCTCATTTCCTATTGAGGGCTGTTTTGAGCACAATGAACTAGGTTTCAAATCTGTCTGCTATTAGGTTCTTAAAGAATTTTTTGGGGGGAGGGGCCCAGCTTTTATTTGGAAAACACATTTTGATTACTCCACAGATGCTAGACACGGTGCTGGAAACCATTAAGAAGTCGTGATCTTGTTATTTACACATTCCTTTCATGGACTCTTGTGGGCACAGTAATAGTGCTGACCATGGCAGCGGGCAGACCCCGTGCTGAGCGCTATGTGCACTAAGTTCACAACTCCAAAGGGCGCGCTACTGTGCCCCTATTTTACAGATAGAGGAAACTAAGACACCCAAGGTGGAATAATTTACCCCAGGTCACAAAGTTAGTTAGTGATGGAGGCAGGACCTAAGGAACCTGGCTACACAGTCCCCAGAAAGCACTGCCTGTGTTACACTCCAAATCCCCAGACTGATGTGGCCTTGGGCAGCTCCTGGGGACACCTGCTGGCTCGGTTTCCTCATGTGTCCTAGTCCAAGGGAGAGACTACTTCCTCAAAGTCCAGAAGCACTCTTGCGTGTTTCACTAGGAACTGGCTGGTTAGGGCTGGGCACAGGGCACGGCCCCCAAACTGACGTTCACCTGCTCCCTGGCTAAGGTCCTTCGGCCTGGCTGCATCCGCCCTCCTTTCCCCAAGAGCAAAGTGAAGCTATCTATGTGAGAAGCTCTGAGAACTGTCTTGCCATCCAGCCACACAAATAAAGACATTTGTTTAAGCCTGGGCCTCAATCCATAAATCCATGGTGGCAGACTGAGCCCGAGTCCAAAAGGCCAGCGTCAGGGCGGTCTTCAGTTCCCGCCTCTGCAAATCTCCTATCAGAGCAACTGCGTGCTACGATGATCACATTCAGGCCACCGCCCCGAGCGCTGGACGTACCCGAAAGCCTCGCAGCGCTTCTGGTAGACGTCCACCTGGTGCTGCAGTGGCGCGGGGTCACTCTGGCCCAGGCGGTTGATGTCGAGAATGGCCACAAGGTTGTCCAGCTTGTAAATGCTGGCAAAGGCCATGGCCTCCCACACGGAGCCCTCGGACAGCTCCCCGTCACCCAGCAGGCAGTAGACGCGGTAGCTGCGGAGAGAGGGCAGTGGGAGGCTGATCCTTCTTCCCTGGGCCTGTTAGGCTCCAGGCCCCATCCTCCCAAGGAGCCTGCTCTCTGGTAGAGGCACAGACCACACATGGAAGCGGAGACAGCATCACCTGGTCCCACCCACGCCCCACAAGGAAATAAATGGCCAGCAGGAAGCCACTCAGGGTCCCAGAAACAACTGGCTGCTCTGAGACAACTGTGGGGCCGGGGATGCAGCTTGATGGTAAAGAACACACGAGGCCCTGGGTTCAATCCCCAGTCACATATGCACACGTGCATGCGGGCTGGGATCCGATTAATAAAAGGTAGAAGACCGGGGACTGCTAGGGTAGGACAGGCCACGCTGACCGAGGCGGGGGTGTTGGAGTCCAGGGACTCGCTGAGTGGACCAGCAGAAAGAGAACCCTTGGGAACCGGGTTCTCTGTCCCCGCCAGGAAGAGCTGGGCTAGGCAGGCACAGTGCAGGCCAGGCCACACCCTGAAATCAGGAGGCCGGGAGGAAGAACGGGCATAGCCGAGGGCCCAAGGACAGCTCAGCGGGGGGACCAGGTGCACCACAAGGCAGGTGCTCCCCAGCCCTTGTGGCTGGAGTTGACTCTGGCTCTTTCTTGACCTGGAAGATTTCCTCCCCTCCACACAGGTGAGCATGGCCTTTTAAGGCCGCAGACACAGCGAAAAAGCAATAAACATGGGATAAAGTACAGTGAGAACAGCAGCTTCCCTACCCCAGGGGAGGGTGCAATGAAGGGAATGAAGCCAGAGTCACGGGGAGCAGTTCAGGCACTGACTCCAGCCCCGAGAAATAGGAGGGGACAGGAGTGAGGGGGGACAACAGCTACAACAGGGGCAGGAAGAGCAACTTCCTTCGTGGGGTGGCCCCTGGGCCCCGGGAGCTCTGGCCACGCTGCAGGCCCCAAGCTGGGTGATGCTGGCAGGTTACTCCCAAAACACTCGGCTCACTCCAAGCGGTCATGGGACCTGCCGAAGCAGCCCAACCCAGGGTTCCAACACATCTGACTGCAGCCTAGACTCCCTGCCCCTGGCTGCACAGGGAAAGGCACTGGGAAGGAGAATGGGGACTCCCTTTTCCCTGCCCAGTGTCCCGCTGTGAGGCCCCAATAATAAGGCTGGCAACCTGCTGGTCTCAGAGGGGCCACAGTTACCCTGAGGGGCCACAGTGACGGGCTCCTCCCTCAGCTACGGACACTGCCATTCGGGCCTCATGTTTTGCAAGGCCAAGGCAGAGGAACTAGGAGGAAGAGCTCAGCCAGCCCGGGCGCTGTCAGGGTGACTCAGCACTTCCACCGGCCACAGTCAGGTCAGGGCGAGCTCCCTGCTTCCTCCAAGGGCCTGGAGGTTCTGTTCGAAGGCTTCCGGGAGGCCACACCACTGCTTTCTGGGCCCCACGGCCTACGCAGGGGACCTACTGGACCTGGTTTCTTTCAGACTGGGTCATCTCTGCAAGCTGTCTCCCTCTCCCCACAGGTTATGAACTAACAAGGGGCTGGGAGGAAGTGTAGGGGTACAGTGCTTGTCTGACAGACTCAAGGCCTGAGGTTCAACCCTGGGGTGGGATTGGGAATAGGGAAGACAAGACGGGACACCAGTTCTGACAGTTAACACTGTGAGAAAATTCTTGTGATACAACATTCAGGGTTTTGTTTGTTTGTTTGTTTGTTTTTTAGAGCAGAATATAAAGCTAAGTATATATATTAGGATTATCAAGTTATAGGGTTTTTTGCTTTTTGTTTTTAACACAAAGAAACTAGGTGTGGCAGTGCACACTGTGGTGGTGGACACTTGTAATCCTACCGAATCAGGAGGCTGAGACAGGAGAATTGCAAGTTTGAGCCTAGTTTGGGAAACTCAGCAAGACCCTGTTTCAAAATTTAAAAGGTGGGGGCCTGGAGATAAAGTAAAGGCTCTGGGTTCAATTCCCAGTTACCCTAACCGCTACCCCAAAAGAAAAAACTACAATATATTGTTAGACTTAAATGGTTAAGAAAAAGAAAAATGTCTGTTTCTTTTTAATACTGTTCCCTTTCAAAGGAGATGGCAGAGAAACAGTGCCAGGAGCCTAGTCTGCTCTATCAAGATGCTACCTTGGGGTGCTAATCCTGTGGTGACCTGGCCCCTTCCCCAGAAGGAATTTGTGGGCCTAGGCTTTAGCCAAACCTGGCCCCAAGCCACCTCGGCCCCTGGGAACCCAGAAACACCCATTCTCCCTAAAACGGCTGGTTCCATTATGCTAGGGTCAGGGAATGATCCTTCGTGGGGAATTATTTCAAGCAACTGTAGGGAATCATTAACTCACACCCCTGGTACCAAGCCAAAGAAAACGTTCTTAAACATACATCCCATTCTTTGTGACTCATTCCACAGTGAATCACTTCTGGTCATAGCTAAGCCTACCCCCAAGCTCAGCCTGGGACGGCAGGGCCAGGCTGTGTGGCTGGGCATCCCTGCCAGAGAGATTTGGGAGGGGTCCCTGTACAGAGAGCTGTCTCAGGAGCCTGCCCATGGGAACAGCCTGCATATATATGACAGGTGCTTCCCAGAGCACAGGAGCCACCAGCCCGCCGAGGCCTCCTCATTGCCCTGCTGGGGCTCTCCTGCCAAGGGAGCTCCCATCCACACTCTGCACGCTGCCCCAGGCCTCTCAGAGCAGTCTGGGGACTCGGGATGCTTCTCATCACTGACCAGAGGACCTATGCAAGCGTCTCCCTGAACTCTCCATCTGCAAGAGGAGTAACTGCACCCACACAGGAGCTTGTCATGGTGAAGCCTGAGACAGCACGTGAACACGGGACCTGTCTCCCAACAGGGGAAGGAATGCAGACGGCTATATACACAGACCTCCACCCCACACTGGGAACTGAACCAAGGAGCACCAGAATACTTTTTTTTAAATTTTGAGACAAGGTCTTGCTAAATTCCCCAGGCTGGTCTTGAACTTAGAAGCGTCCTGCCTCAGCCTACGCAGTAGATAGGACTACAGGTGTGAACCACCACACCCTACCGCCTGCAACCCCACCTGCCCCAGGCCACAGCCAGCCACAGTGAATAGGACTGAGGCTGAAATCTGTCTTCAGGGTGGTGGGGAAGTTCCTCCTCCAAAACTAAACCTACCCTGGCCAGGCTGCTGACCCCACCTCTGCAGGTTCAACCTCTCAAATGCCTGTTTCTCCCCTGGCTGGTAAGAGGTGGCTCAAGTGCTGCAGCATTTTCCAGAACACATGGGCCAACCCTTTCCCAAGATCAAGTTCAGGTCTGGGCTGAAGGACAACACAGGAACAGCTCTGCCCATGGCACACGGGGTAGGACCATGTGCTCAGGGTGTATACACAGCCTGCCAGTCACGACTCAGACCTGGGCCCTCACTGCTCCTCTGCAAAGGGTACCAGCCCTCAGTGGCTCTTTGTGAGTACACGGCCGGCCACACGTGAGCCTCTGCTACTCAGGAGGAGGTGCTAGGAGGGTGACTAGGGCTGGGCCACTGAGGACCTCGTCAAAATCATCAAGGGTGGAGGTGGCAGACAGCCAGGGAGTTACCTGGCTTTGTCGAAGTATTTGCCCGTGTAGGCCATTCCGCAAGCAGCTCCAAGGCCCTGGCCCAGGGAGCCAGTGGCCACGTCCGTGAAAGCTTGTTTCTGTCAGAACAGAAGGCCGCAGTCACTCATGGGGCCGAGGAGAGAGTAGCAGCACCCCCACCCAGCACCCCCACCCAGACCAGGTGAGCCCCCTCCTGCAGAAAGCCGTCCCCCAGGACGTAGCTTCTCATTCTCATACCAAGGTAATTGTGGGTTCAACTCCCAACTCTGTCCTCTGGTAAGCTGTGTGACCTTGGCCTGGGGACTAACCCTTTCTGAACCGTCTCATCTTTTAAGGATGCCAAAATTAAATGGCTGGAGAACTCATGACAAAACTGACACAGGTTTTACCCAGACCACCATGAGTTTCTATGGATTCCAACACGTGCAGGGATGCCAGCTGGCACTGTGAAGAGCAAGCTGGGATCCTTTCCTGGGGCGTCACCAGTACCCTGCTGCCATGTCCTGGGGGATGTGCCTGTGAACCACTAGCTGGCCAGGAGGACTCCGTGTGTGGGGAAGCTGGGGAGGGGTCCTGGAGGGCCCCTCCCTAAAGTCAACCCAGAACCCCCTCGGCCCGTGGCCTCAGTACTTGTCCTTTTGCACTCCTTGGGGTGGATGCAATGTAGCCCCTGACGCCCGCATCTTCCCTTCCTCATCTTAATCTCCTCTTCTGCCTTTCAACACCCTCAGCTTCCCAGTGGGTGCCCCTGTCCCCTGCCTCATGCCTGGGAAAGGGAAAGCAGAAGAGCAGGGGCTGGGGGCGCCACGGGGGTGTGCTTACCGGGACAGGGTGTCCGTCCAGGTCAGAGCTGATCTTCCTCAGGTTCAGCAGCTCTGCCTCAGGCAGGAAGCCCGCTTCGGCCCAGACAGCATACAGGATGGGGGCTGCGTGGCCCTGCAAGAGGTGGGGAGCAGAGGGGCTCAGATGGGGAACTGACACTTGGGGCTGTCCCTGGGCAGCGAACCCCTGGGCATGGCTGAGCTGGCCAGCCAGGGTATCGCCTTTAGGGGAGGAGGCAAGTGAGGGCCACGTCTCCCCTTTCTTCTCTATCCAGCCTCTTGGTTTGCAGCCCGAAGTTCCCACAGCCGAGGCTGGGCAGGCACTGAAGCAGGTGCAGGGGGCACAGCTGTGCAGCTGGAGGAGGCCAAAAGCCCAGCAGGCAGCCGGCTGCCCTAATCCTGGCTTCTGGCATGTGAGACACTTGGACAGACTTCTAAGCTCTAAACCCTGTCCCAAGAGACCAGAGGCTGCTGAGCCAGGTCTAGGGGCGGGGGATTTGGGGCAATCGTGGCATAGTTCATGGCTGTGTCTTTTATTAGGAAGAGGTAAGACAGGGTGCGGTACCAGTCCTGCTGTGGTCTGCTGCCACTCCTGAGGGAACCGTAAGGCCGTCAGAGGGCTGGCACGGGCAGAAAGCCACAGATCTGGGTTCAAGTCCTGCCTGCCAGTACTGGAGCTGAATGGACGGACACTCAGCAGAAACATCACTTCTGTTGTCCCCAGCCCCATTCCTTTGGGTTAGGGCATTGTCAATGTGCCTGGACCTCCTGGATAACCCATAGATTTGGTCATATATTCAGTCATAAGTTGAGTCAAAACAGAGTAAGACACTGAGGGACCAAGCTGTGCAGGTGGAGAGGCTGCTGACCAGGGCAGGGCGTAGACAGGGGCAGGTCTCCTCGGAGATCAGTCACCATCCCATAGCCCACATGACACCGACACCGGCCCTGGGGAAACAGTGGCCGGCAGTGGGCAGCTAGCTTCTTACCTTGGACAGCACAAAGCGATCATTGTGAGGATTCCGAGGGTCCAGGGCCTTGTAGCGCATGGTGTGGAAAAAGAGGACAGCCATGATCTCAGCGGCACTGCAGCAGGACGTGGGGTGGCTGCGGCCCGGGAGAGAAGACAGACACACACATCACAGCCCTGGACCCCTGACCTGAGGCCGAGGGCCGGGGACGCCTGCCCGTCTGGTCACACAGGCCGGCCTGTCAGAGCCGCATGCTCCTGCTCCCTGGGAGGGTGGCAGAGGGGCTCAATGTGGCAGCTGCTAATGGCATGGGAGTGGGGCCAACTAGTGGACATCAGGGACTGTCACACCTTCCCACGGACATCAGCCCAGGACCTTAGCCACGGCAATGACAAATTCCAGGGCTGGGCCAGATTAAGAAAGAAAGAAGGACCCAGGAGAAATCAACTCAGCAGACCCTCCCTGAAGCTGTCCCGGGTCAGGGAGGGGAGCCGGGAGTGGCTCGTGTGGCAGGGCCGGCTCCCTCCCATCTCACAGCGCCAGTAGAGTCTAAGGACTCCTCTGCGACTGTCCAGTGAGCTGCGTCTCACGGGGAATGCCCAGGGTCTGCCCAGCTGTAAGGGACACTGGTCCTCTGGGACATGGGGCAGGGAGTTAGGGACTGAGCTACCAGAAACCTCCCAGCGGCCTCCACACATGAGTTTGGGAAGGTTTAGGAGTCTAAAAAAATCAGGCTACAGATTTTTTTAATCACTTCAGTGGGCTACTTGATAGCTTTTTAAATGAGCATTCTGAGGACTGGTGTAGGGTTTGGAACTATGACTTTCTGTAGAATTTTAAAAGCAAACCACACCCTGATTAGTGTGTTTCAAAATTTTCTTTTCTCTCTTTGAAATAAAATGCATTAAAAAAAAAAAAGCAAATGACACAGCTTCATCTTCTACAAAGACTACAGTCATGAAAATAAGACCTTTTGTGCCTGTGGACAAGGGCTGAATGGGGTTAACAAAACCAAGTATTCGACCTTTTGGCCCCGGAGCGTGAGACCTAGGAATCCCCCATTTTACTCTCGCCTTCATAACTGAATCGCTCCTGAGCAAATGAATGAATACCAGAAAGTCCAAGGATTACATCCCAGAGATGAAACTTGTTCGGGTCCCTTAGCACCCACTTGGTTAACCCCAAGCACAGGGCTGGGGGCTGGGTTTCCTGCTGGGACTTCCAGCAACTGCTGGCGAGGCCGGCACCCTCTGGAGCACGGCTCTGTTTAGAGGTCAGCCCCGCGGCACGAGCCTCCCAGCCTCCCCCACATGCACTTCAGCTCAGTGCAGCCCCCCGAGGCTGCTCTTTGAGTTGCTTCACACCAGAACATGCCCGATGCCAAAGCCAAGGGCACATGCAGCATCTGAGGTTCACCCCGGCCTCCCTCCCACCTCCGGTAGGCGCCTACAAGGTTAAGGGTGAGTCACTCCCAGCAGACGCATTAGTAAAGGAACCCAGAGAACTGTCCATGCTGGTTTAGTACCACGTTCCCCGGCACACAACCATCTTATACTTAACCACTTCTATGAACTCCTGGTCATGGAAAAGACACTACACCTGCAAGAGGGAGGTGAGGACACGTAAACAAGAAACCCCTTCCTGCCCGGCCAAGACCCTCATCTCTCACTCCTAGGGCCAGCTTCACCTGGAGGACACCACCACAGATGGTGGTTAGGTGGCCTCCTGCCTTTCCCACCCTCAAGGGGGCTCCGTCCCCTTGCTTGACGAGTCCCTGTTCTGAGGAAGCCACCATGAGGGAAGGAAGTAGGTGGATTCCAGGCCAAACTGCCCACAGGAGAGTAGACAGGGGCAGGTCTCCACAGGAGAGGTGCTGTGCCCAATCTTTCCGTCTGTGACCCCGGAGTGACACTTCCACGTGGGCCCTAGACAGGGCTTCAGGGAGAAATGGGGCGGCACACATGCTTTCTGCATGTGGCAGAGGCATGCTCAGGCCAAAGCAGAAGGGATGAGCCAAGAAGGTGACCAGTCATGATGAGAATGTGGAAGTTGGAAAATAAAACGGATGGCTGGTCTCAAGTCCTCCTTGGTAGGGAGGTGAGCCTGCAATACTTCTCTCCAAACCAAGCGCGGCCAGCTGCTGGCACTGTCTCCATACCCGACAGGTAAGTGTGTACGAAAGAAAGGGTACCCAGGAGCTGGGCTCCCTCTCCATTCCTTCCCATCTTTTGATTTTTCAAAGGTTCTCACTCTGCAAAGTGTCCTGGGCTGAGCCTATGGGCTGCAGCACCGAGCTGCTGGAGTTGCTGGTGTCACCTTCCTGGGTTCAATTTCTTCACCTGCAAATGGGGGTGCTGTGAAGAGGTACATGGGGAACCTAGCGGCCACCACCAATGGCTTGGGGGCCAGACACCTCAAAATCCTCTTCTGTGGGCTGGGACTGTGAGTCGCAGGCAGATGAGAAGAAATGAGCCAAATACTGAGACAGGATCCTGTACACTGCAAAGTACAGGACCTGCAGGATTCCCAGCCAGTTCTGAGCAGGCTCGGTCGATTAGCTCAGCCTCCAGGAAGTCAAAAGCACAGGAGTCTGTGGCCTCCGGGCCTGAGTTTTTCCAGCAATCCCATCTGCCTGGGCTAGACAGCTGCAGAAGGAGGCCCGACTTTGTGGTACCTCTCAAACACCCAAGGAAGCTGACGGCTGTAGAAGGGGTGAGGGGCTACAGGGCACTCATCCTACTACCCACTTCTTCGTGCTCCACAGGGATTAGAGGCAAATTCAAAAACCCTCCATGGGCCCAAGGGTGTAGCCCAAGAGCACCTGCCTGGCATACATGCAAGGCCCTGGGTTCAATCCTCAATGCTGGAAAAACAAACAAACAAACATAAACCATCCTGCAGAGATGGTGGTGCACACCCAAAAGGTCGGCTCTTAAGATTATAAAGGGACTAGGAGTTTGAGACCAGCCTCGGCTACACCGAGAATTCAAGGCTAGCTTAGATTAGGGGCAAGACCTTATCTCAAACAACTAAACAAATAACTTTAACTCCTGCACAGTCCATTCAGTAAAAAGTCTAGGGGAGGCTCAGATAAAGTTTCTCAAAGACCCTCCCTCTCTGTCACCTCCAGGGGGTCATTCTTCCCCAGGTTCCCTGTCCAGGAGGGCCTCTCTCATTCTCTGGCTCACAGGTTTTGAGGTAAAAGGCCTTCCTCTGGCTGGGCACCTTCAAGTGTTAAGGATGTATGCTTCCTTCCCCAGAGGCCCCTTCTTATGGTGCAGCCTGTGCAGGGTCACAAAGTTCTCAGTGAATTAACTAACCAAGGAGCCACGTATTCATCAAGACCTCACCAAAACAAACTCCAATGCTTAAAAAATACAAAAGAAGTAAGAAAAAAATTGTTACAGAAACAAAACACAAAACAAAACCACCCAAAGAAGAAAGTAGGAAGAAAAATAACTGTAATCCCATCTATCCAGGAGGCTGAGGCAGGAGGATCACAGGATCAAGACCAGCTTGAGCCACCTAAAGAGATTCTGTCTCAAAAAAAAAAAAAACCCAAAAAAACAAACAAACAAAAAAAACATGGACTTGAGATGTAGCTCAGTGTAAAAATCTTGAACTCACAATATCATGCTTGCCAGGCAGGTACTTACACCACTGACCTAAAAAATCCCTAGCCATAGTGCAAAAATCTTAAACCTTAAAAAAGTAAAGTATAAAAAAAAAAAAAAAGAAAGAAAGAAAGAAAAAAAAAAAGAGGGGAGAGAAATGTAGTGGTATGTTATGGATTACAAACTGGTGGTCAACTTGACACCAGTTGAATTGGTTCAGCTGGTGTTGAGTTAAAGATGCTCCACCTGAAGAAAGGTGTCAGCATAAATAGGGACGTGGAGAAGAAGAGCCGGGCGTTGTGGGTTCTTCCAAGAGTTGCTGTTGGAGCCGCTGGTTCTCCTGGAGGTGCTTGTCACGCTAGCTTCTCCAATGTGGATTCGGCCATTATCGTCGGAGGAGCTCGGGACCTCATCGGTGAGAGTGGCTGTGGTTCATGTTGCGGGAGCTCTGCTCCTCACACTGTGCATCGCTTCCTGGCTCCGGAGGGGAGGCTATGTGCTGGAGAAGCTTGTCACGCTGGGCTTCCTGACCTGTGCTCAACTGTTCTCCATCGTCGGAGGAGCGCGGGACCTCGTCGCCGTTGGGGATGGCTGTGGTGCTCTTCAGGGCAGCCCCGCTTCTTCTTTTGAGCGTGACTTCTCAGCTCCTACGTAGAACCCTCAACCCACTGCACGGCTCCTTCACCCTGCTGGCATAGACTTTCTAGTTCCACCACTGACCTGTGGCCTTCCCAGCACAGAACCGTAAATAA
>RJWM01037738.1:0-17231 GCA_004363535.1 Dasyprocta punctata | reverse complement strand
GCAAGAAGGTATAAAACATAAGCATGCAGGGCAAGGTGGTTGGGGGAGGAAGATAAGAGTTTCTTTCAAAGCAAAGCAGAGGTAGAGAACCTTCTTTGTTCTTCTGGACATGTTTCCTAATCTAAAAATAGCCACTAGATTAGATGAGCCTCGAGGTTCCTGCTGGCGCTGACTTTCTAAGGTTCTAAGAGACACCCCAACTGTTGGGGACTATGACTCATCCATGAAATACATAGGGCTCTCCCTAGCTATGTGTGTATCCCCAAGGCTATGGGCAAAGAATGAAAAGTTGGGAGGTCATGCGGGGTCCTGAGAACCCTGCCTATGACCTGCCATTTGATCACATTACTTTTAATGTCTCCTTTGAATTTACAAGTAATCCTGGGGCCAGAGGCACTGTGAACAGAAACAGAGGTAGGCAGCCTATGTGAAGAGAAAGGCACACAGCACAGGAGGAGGCAGGCACCTCGCCATGTGAGTTATCCAGAAGGAGCTTCTAACACCCTTTACCAGGCATAAAGCAGAATTACAGCTACTGGAATTCCTCCAGCTGCGTTAGCCACCCAACACTAGTGACAAGTTTCTATCTTCTTCCGATATTTTCTAATCTCTTTTGCTTTGTGCCCTTTTCCTTGGGAATAGCATGAGAATTTCAGCCTGGAATAGCATGAGAATTTCAGCCTGGAGGCTGTTGTATTCAAGGCTTTCTTCTAAAGTACCATCTTCCTCCTGATCATAGCAAGAGAAAATAATTTCTCAAACTATAATTTGTAAGAGGGTGAATTTCCATTTAAAGATAAAATGAAAGGTGGCAACATGCTCTTTCTCAAGTGTGAGTAGCTGCTCACACTAAGGCAAATTTAGCCTAAAGACACCAGAAAGAGACTAGGTGTGGATTAGGGACTGTCCACGGTGACAGCTTCATGACAGGCGAGATGGGCCCAAAGGAAGAGCCCAGGGTAGTGACTGACATTTGTGTCTGTCCTCAAGAGAGAATTCAAAAACTAAGGCTCTGAGTACAACATGAGTCCACACGTAGCATGCACATGCAGAGGAGGTAGGTATAACATGGGGCTCCATGAGAGATTGAGGACTCCTAGATGATGGAGACGCATGATAAATATTAGCTGATGAATATCTGCTGACTACTTATAAATGCAATTGAGTCATTTCTCAGTGTCCCCTGGGGGGACTCTGGAATCAAAAATGACCTGCTCAATATTCAGGCAATGGTTTTTAAAAACAGAACCAAGTCAATTTTGTGATGTTCCTTCCACATCTCACCCCACTCCCCGCTTTTTTTTTTTTTTTTTTTTTCTGGATTACAAGGACTGTAGGTGGGTTAGGAACAGTTTCTGGATTTAGGTAACAGAAGCATTAAGCATAAAGGCAACCTGCACTTCTCTGTTTGGGGGGATTTGCCTCTTCTGTGACCCAAATTGTTATTTGTCATTTTGTTGAGATGTTTCTAAAAAGAGCTACAGTGTAGCCTGCTTTAGAAGTATACTGTTAAAGCATTGCCTCTGCTCTCAGCAATGCCATTAGACTGTGGCAGGAGCAGGAGGCTCAGAACTTGCCTGAGGCTGGCGTCGCTCAGCACACACTGGTCACTTTAATTCGCTTTAATTTCTAGCTCCCTTCTCCCCAGGTCATAATGGATGCACTTTGCAATGAAAGTAATCATCATGTTGAAATCTGAAGTTTTTATTGAAACTTCGAGGGTTTATGCAATTATAATTTTCCAAGAACTCTCACAGAAAGATGCAGTAGGGAAAAATGAAGACAGACATGCTGAAGTTTGCTTTGCACAGAGTTAGGCAGAGCCTGTACTTAGTCAATGAGAAAGCAAAGAAGGAAGGAAAGACAAGAGGAAATAATTCAATTAAGGGCAGGGTAGAGGGAGGGAAGGAGCGAGGAATAAGGCAACTGGGGAAATTTCTCCTTAAGTTTAACTTGTCTAATCACCACTGAATGTTACTCTGGTGTCATTTTAAGAAAACGCTTTTCAGTTTAATCAGAACCGCATTTTGTGCTGAAAAGTTCACTGGACCCAGTCTTTATGCAATTTTTATTTTAAGCAGATTTAGTGCTAAAGCCTAAACTCCTTACCCTCTCTACCAGGAGAGAGGGCAGTTGTTCTTCCCTCTGTGCTGTTCTCGTCCACCTCCCTTCTCACCAGTGCTGCTTCACTATTCTGAGTTGGGGGAGGATGCCTAAGCATGATTGTTGGGGAAAAAACATAAGACACAGAATTCAACTTGAATTTCTAATAAATAACAAATGCATTTTTTTTTTTGTACTGGGGTTTGAACTCATGACCTCATGCTTGCCAGTCAGACATTGTGCCACTGAGCTATAAACCTGGCCCTGCTTTTTTAGTATAAGATGCCCCACGTGTCATATGGGACATAGCTATACTGAAACAAGTATTTACTGTTTATGGGGATTCAAATTGAGTCTGGCATCCTGTTTGTATTTACTAACTCAGGCAGGGTACTCTCAAGGCTTATGCCCGATACAGTGTGGGGCTGCAGTCCAGAGCAACTCCTGTTGAACCAAGAGATGGCCAGCCCTGTCCCCCAGACTCAGAAGTGGCTCTCTCACAACAGCAAGGCCTGCCAACCTGAGGGAGGAACTTTCCTTTCTACCACCTGCTTTTTCTGCCAAATTCTTTGCCCTTTTAGAATTACCGTGTGTGTGAAAGTTGCATCTCATTAACTTACATAACACCACACATAAATCATCCCAAATGGCTTTTCAAAAAATTGCCATGCTTTTCATATTTTTCCATAATCTGAATTTTAAAGCACACATAAACAGAGGTGCCTGTGCCCTTAAAGAAACACAGTGTCTTCTTCCCATTGTTTTTCCACTTGGTGGCGTCCATCGGCTTCTTGCTGAATCCTACGTGGTTGAAAAGAGTGGTTTCAACACAGCACAAGACACATGTGGCTGCATGCCTGCCAGGTGAGAAGAGAGGTGCACCCAGGGTCCTATATCCTTCACTTCTATGGGGAGGGCTGTGCCAGAGTGCAGAGTACAAAAGACAATCAGATTCATCACTTTGCTTTCTCAATGAGAAAGAATCATTGAGGCATTTGATAATTTCATTGTCTATATAAACTTCTCACTAAAAGTGACAAGAATGAAAACAGTCAATAATTCAGAAATATCTACAAATAAAGAACTACAATGTCCACACACACACACACACACACATATATATATATATATATATATATATATATATGCCTGTCCTACTTCTGAAATGGTTTGTTCAGCAGACAAAGGAATGATAAGAACTCAAAGAAGATCCAAGTTTCCACCTTTCTGTTACTATAACAAAATGTCTGAGATCATTAACTTATAAAGAGAAAAATGGTTATTGTGATTCACAGTTTTGGAGGTTTCAATCCATGTTCGGTTGGCCCTGCTGTTTTGGGCACTAAGACCTGCAGTCAGATTAGGGATATACAAAGCCATGCAGGAATAAAAGCCCAGGTGTTGGTGGAAGATTTGGAAGGTTTGGACCTCAGATAGTAACTGAGATTAACAGGGATGTAGGGCATTGGTAGAATATTCAGATCATTTCTTACAAAAAAAGAGGTGATTCTCTGGAGTTTGTGATTTGTCACCCAAAACACATATCAAGCATGATTCACAAATTGGCTGTAATAAGCCTGAAGATCAAATAGATTAGTAGCAGTGGCAATTACCAGGTGACATGGCCAGAAGAAGAATCAGAGTCAAACCATTATGAAACAGAAGTTGAAGTACAATGTGGGGTACAGAAGTTGAGGGCATGTGATCAGTTGAGTGCTTTGATACTTCTTCCTTCAGTGCAGTGAGTCATTCATTTGGGGCCAGCAGATCATGGGGAAAAAGTACTGGCCAGAGTCTATTGGGAGTTCAAGAGCTAAAAGAACTCTTGATGAAGAACCCTGTCATCTTTTCTTTTTTTCTGAGTCAAATGGAATTTTTATTTTTAATATTTTTTTAAAATTAAATTTATTGGTACATTTTAGGTATACATAATGATCACCCTCATCATAAGAAAATTGTACCTCTACATGATATAACTTGATTCTTTTTTCCCATTCCCCTTCCCTCCCTTCTATCCCTCTTCTCCTTCTTATTTTCAAAAGCTTTGTTTCCAATTTTTCCTTCTTTTTTCTTTTTTTTTTTCTTTTCCCTTCCTTCTTCTCCCTCCCCTCCTTAGTTTCCCTTCACATTTGAACATTATCATCCTATTTCACAAAATCTATTATACATTTTGGTCCTTATTTACACATGTGATTTCTCGCACCAGAGAAACAAGGTGGTATTTACACATGTGTGTCCAATTTATTTCACTTAAGTATATGGTCTCAAGGTGCATCTACTTAGCTAGAAATGTCTCAAGTTTATTCTTCTTTATGGCAAAGTAGTATTCCATTGTATAAAAAAACCACATCTTCTTTATTCATTCATCAATTGATGGGCATTTGGACTGTTTCTAAGATTTAGCTATTACAAACTGTACCGCTATAAACATGGTTGCGTATATATATTGCTGTTGTATTCAGAGAATTGCTTTGAATTCTTGCTGGAAGATACTAAGAAGGGGAATATCTGGGTCAAGTGGAACCTCTAGTCATAGGTTTTTGAGGAATCTCCACACTGATTTCTATAGTGGTGGTACCAGTTGACAATCCCACCAACAGTGGGAAAAGGTTTCTTTTCCCCCACAGCTCTGCCTGAATTTGTTATTGGTTGCCTTCTTGATAATCACTATTCTTTTCTGGGTGAGATGGAATCTCAGCATTGTTTTAATTTGCTTTTCTCAAATGACTAATGATGTTGAACATCTTTTCATTGTGTTTTTTAAAATTTTTTTTATTTTAAAAAGAATAAAAACAAACAAAACAAAACAGGACAAAGCAGATCAGAACAAAGCAATGCAAGCAACACAGGACTTCAAAACAAGACAACAGGAAATCAATAGTGGCTACCATAGTATCTCTTGTCTTCTTCGAAATAGTTGTCCATATCTTCACACACACTAAATTCAAACAAAACAAAATAGTATAGAACTGATCAAAACAAAATAATGAAAGCATTACAGGCCTTCAAAACTAGACAATAGGAAATCAACAATAGCTACCATAATGTCTCTTATTTTCTTCAAAATAGCTGTCCATACCTTCACACATATTGAAATCAAATAATAGAAAACAGACTAAAACCAATAAAAACAAAGAATAAAAGCACATAATAAAAATTACTCAAACCAAAACAAAATAAAACCAAACTATACAGAACAATGAAAACAATATGGAATTCAAATCATGATAATAGATTAACTATGGCCGCCACCTTCCTTTTTTAGACATTTCCTCCCTTTTCACTTTCACAATATGTATTGCTTTTTTTAAGAGAATAAAACCAAGTGAAACAAAACAGAGTAGAGTCAATCAAAACAAAACAATGAACATGGTACATGACTTCAAAAAAAGATAAAAGGAAATCAATAATGGCTACCATAATGCCTGTTGTTATCTTCAAAATAACTGCTCATACCATCAGGCATAATAAAATCAAGCACAGTAGCACAGAATAAAACCAATAAAAACAAGACAATGGAAGCAATACAGAACTTCAAAACAATAGTAAAACAACAGTGGTTACTGTAATGCCTCTTGTTATCCTCTAAGTAGTTGCCCATATCATCAGATATAATACAATCAAACAAATCAAAATAGAATAAAATCACTCAAAACAAAACAATGAAAGCAATACAGGGCTTCAGAACAAAATAATAGGAAATCAACAATGGCTATCATAATATATTTTTACTATCTTTAAAATAACTATCCATGCCATCAAATATAATAAAATTAGACAAACTGAAACAAAGTAAAACAAAACTAAACAGAACAATGAAAACTATAAGGGATTTAAATCACGATAATAGATTATCAATGGCCACTGCCTTTCCTTTTTAGATATTTCCTCCCTTCACTTACACAATATGTATCATGTATTTTGGATCCCACTAACTCCTTTAGTTTTTTATACTAGGGAGGCAACACGATGCTCACCCATGTGACTCTGAATCATTTCATCCATGAGCATGATCTCAAGTTGTATTCATTTACCTACAAGAGCCTAGAGGTTCTCTTTTTTTTTTTTTTTTTTTTTTTTTTTTTTTTTTTTTTTTTTTTTTTTTTTTTTTTTTTTTTTTTTTTTTTTTTTTGTGGCACCAGGGATTGAACTCACAACCTCGTGCCTGTCAGGCAGGCGCTTAAGTCACTGAGCCAAACTCCTGGCCCTGGTTTTTTGAGGCAGGGCTGCACTGTGTAGCTCAGGCCAGCCTTGCGCTCACGTTGTAGCCCAAGCCGGCCTCGAACTCACAACGCTCCTCCTACCTCAGCCTCCCGAGTGCTGGGATTAAAGGCTTGCGCCACCATGCCCGGCTAAGGTTCTCTTTCTTTATAGCTGAGTAGCTTTCCATTGTATAAAAAATGCCATGTCTTTCTTGTCCTCTGCAGCTAATGGGCAAGCTACTCCCACTTCTTGTTGATTCCGTGTTACATAGATCATTGTTCTTTCTCCTTTGATTTTCAGTCTATGAACCCCCTTTCAAGTTAAATGTGTTTCTTGTGTAAAGTATATTGATGGATCCTGTCTCCTGATCTGCTCTGCCTATGTTTCTTTTTATTGGTGAATTGAGGCCATCTACATTAATGGTTATGGCCAAACATGCACTGCCTCATCTCTGCCATGCTATTTGCCTGCCACTGGCTGCCTACTTTTCCTCTCCTTTCAACTGTCTACCTTGCTTGGTGATACCCCTCTGCCACTGTTCCTAGAGCTGTGGTCTTTTTTATCTCTCTCTAGAATGTCCTTTAGTATTCTGTGTTGGGTTGGTTTGTTGGTCATGAATTCCTTCACTTGTTCTTTGTCATGGAAGTATCTTGTTTCTCCATTAGTTTTGAAAGATAGTTTTGCAGGATACATCAATCTGGGTTGGAAGTTGTTTTCTTTCAGGACTTGAAATACTTTGCTTCAAGCTCTTCTTGACTTGATGGTTTATGTTGAGAAATCTGTAGTGTTTCTGATGAGCTTTCCTTTATAGGTGATCTGTTTTCTCTAACAGCTTTTAATATCCTGTTCTTGTGTTGAATTTCTGAGATCTTGTTTATTATATGTCTGGGTGTAGATTTATTTTGGTTATGGCTAGCTGGAGTTGTATATGCTTAACTTATCTGAATGTCACTTCCTTCTCCCATGCTTGGGAAGTTTTCTGATATTGTTTCTGTAAATAGACTTTTAATGTCATTTGTGTTGACCCCTGCTTTTTCACTCACATCTTTTATTCTTGTTATGTTTCTTTGGGTTGTCTTGCAGCCATTAAATTGTTACTTCCAGGTTCCTTGTTATTTTTAAGAGACCTTTCCTTTTGCAATCACAAGCTGCAAACCTACCTTCAAGGTTTGAAAGTCTATCTTCAGTTTCTTCCAAGTGGTTTTGCCAGCTTTCAATGGAGTTTTTAATTTCCTGGTTATCTCTTTGAATTTGTTTTATGTATTCTAATATGTATTGTTCATTCAATGTTTCCCTCATTTTCCTATGCTCCTCCATTTTTCATCTATGTATTCTTTAGAGATGTTTAGCAATTCTTTTATTGTGTTTTTCATTTCTTCTTTTACCTGAGTTAGTATTTCTGTTCTAATTTCTTTTATAGCCTCACAAAGTTGTTTCTTTACTTCAGTTGCCATCACTTCAGAAACTTCAGGTGTGCAACTCCCAATCTCTTCCATGTTTTCATCTCCTGGACTTGCTTTGGTTAGAGTGGAGGCCAGAGACTGCCTTTTGCTTCTTTGTCTTGACATATTCCTGGGTTCTTTTGGGCAAGTGGGTACTGGGGTCCCAGGAACTTCCTACATTGGCCACAATTTCTCTGAAGTGAGACTGTTTGGTTCTTTCAGACAATGCTGGCTATGGGTATCTGATGGTGGCCTTTGGGTGCACTGGTACAAGACTGTCTATTGTTCCCTGCAACCTGTGTTGGCTCCCTAATGGCTGGAGGAGTGCATGCGGGGGTGGGACTGCCACCACCTGAGGTCATGGGCTGGTCATCAGTGGGATCCTCTACTACCACCCCTGGGGTGTGCCCGGGGGTAGGTGGGGGCCAGCTGCAGCTTCCGGACCCAGCTGGCTACCCCCAGGGAAGCTCCGCAATGGTACTAGGATGCGCGTGGGGGTGGGGCTCAGACTGAGCAATTTTTACAGGTCCGTGCCCAGCTAAGAGCTCCTGGAGGAAGCCAGCAGCAGTTCTGGTTCTGGGCTTATCCAGCCCAATTCCAAAATGTTTCCTGGCCAATAGCTCTCTCCCATGGTAGGACTGAGTCCTCTGCACTCACTGCCAGTCAGTGCAGTCTTCCGGGTTTGCCGCTCCCCTCACTGCCACTCCCCTCCAATGCTGCCTCTCTTTGCAGAGGCCTCCAAGGTCACCAGCCGCCACATTACCTTGATCGTGTGTCCCCAGGTTCCAACAGCTTCTCTCACACAGTGGGTCTGGCTCTGGGCAAAGGTGCCGCCAGCTACCACCTTCTTTGTTTAAGTTTTTCTTTTTTACTCTCTCTCTGGGCTTCAATTCTCACTTTAGATTCTTCCTGGGCCCAGGGGATCCACTTCCTTCCTTCTTGTCTTCCCCATGATGCTATATTCCAGCATCTGGACTGTGTCTCTCAGAGAAGCTGTTTACTCTGCTGCTTACTGTTCTGCCATCTTCCCAGAAGTCCTGTTTCCACTTCTTCATCTGGTAAGTATCTACTCATTGCAGACACCCATTTTTGGATTGGATCTTTAAATTTGGAGCAGGTCTGAGTTTTTTAATTCTTTATATATTCTAGATAGTAATTCTTTGAGGAACAGCTGGCAGAGAAATTTTTCCCGCTCTATGGGTTATCTCTTCACTCTGTTGGTGATTTCTCTTGCTGTGCAAAAGCTTTTTAATAAGATTAGATCCAAGTTTTTGATTCTTTCTGATAGTTTCTGTGTGATTGGAGTTTTGTCCATAAAGTCTTTGCCTACAGCAATGTCTTCAAGAGTTCTGCCTTTTTTATCTTCCAGCAGATTTAGTGTTTCTGTTTTAATAATTAGATCTTTGATCCATTTTGACTAGTGCATGGTGAGAGATATGGGTCTAGTTTTAATCTTCAGGATGAGGAAAGCCAATTTTCCCATTTGTTAAAGAGGCTATCTTTCTTTTAGTGAAGGAATTTGGCACCTTTGTCAAAGATAAGGTGGCTAAGTACAACTGGAGTTTCATCTTGTAATATGCTCCATTGATCCTTGGGTCTGTTTATTTGCTAATACCGTGCTTTTTTTTTTTTTTTTTTTAATCACAGTCACTTTGTAATATAATCTCAAGTCAAGGATTGTGATGCCTCCTGCTTTGTCTTTGTTGCTCAGAATTGCATTTGCTATTCTAGGTTTCCTTTGGATCCAAATGAATCTTGGGGTTGTTTTCTCTAATTCTGTGAGATACACTGTTGGAATGTTGATTGGGATGCATTAAATCTATATAACAATTTTGGAAGTATGACCATTTTCACTATACTTGTTCTTCCTATCCAAAAGCAAGGGATATCTTTCCATTTTGTGATATCCTCTTCAATTTCCTTATTCTGAATACTGTAGTTTTCACTGTAAAGATCTTTTACTTCCTTTATTAGATTTATTTCTGGGTATTTCATTTTTTCAGATGCTATTATGAAAGGTATCGTTTCCCTACCTCTAGTTTCTCTCTCAGTGAGTTTGTTATTCACATACAGGAAGGCCATTAATTTCTAAGTGTTGATTTTGCATCCAACTATGCTACTGAATTTGGTTATTCAGCCTAGTAGATTTTTGGTGGAGTTTTTGGGGATCTTTCTGTAGAGTATCATGTCATCTGCAAATAGTGATAATTTAACTTCTTTCTTTCTTATCCTTATTTCTTTTATTTCCTTCTCTTGTTGAATTGCTCTGGCTAATGTTTCCAGAACTATACTGAATAAGAGTAATGACAGTGGGCACTCTTGTCTCATTCCTGGTTTTAGAGTGAAAAATTTCAGCTTTTGTCCATTTAGTATGATGTTGGCTGTTGGTTTGTCATAGGTGGTTTTTTATCAGATTCAGACAAAGAACACCTGTTCCAGTTTTCCATGGAGTTTTTATCACAAATGTGTGTTAGATTTTATCAAATGATTTTTCTGAATCTATGGAGGTGATCATATCATTTATATCCTTGACTCTGTTAATATGGTATATTACATTTATTGATTCACATTTGCTGAACCATCCTTACATCCCTAGGATGAATCCTACTTGATCATGGTATATAATCTTGATTTGCTACATTCTGTTTGGCAATATCTATCTTATTGAGGACTTTTGCATCTATGCTTATTAGGGAGATTGGCCTGTAGTTCTCTGTTTTGATTGGATCTTTCTCTGGTTTTAGTGTCAGGGTTATGCTTGCTTCCTTTTCAACTTCATGGACGAGTTCGAAAAGTAGTGGTATTGGATCTTCTCTAAATTTCTTGTAGAGTTCAACAATGAATTCATCATGGCCTGGGCTTTTCTTTGTTGATAGGATTTAATTACATTTTCAGTTTCATTGACTCATGTTGACTTATTTAGAATTTTTATATCATCTTGATTCAGTTTTGGTAATTCATATGTATCTAGAAATCTGTCCATTTCTTCATTTTCCATCTTATTAGAATACAAATTCTCTAAGTAGGTATAGATGATCTTCTGGATTTCTTCAGGATCTGTGGTGATCTCACCCTTTTCATTCCTAATTGCTTGGATTTGAGTCTTTTCTTCCCTTTTTTTGATAAAGTCAGTTAAGGGTTTGTCAATTTTATTTTGTCTTACAATCCTTTGATTCATTGATTCTTTGTATCATTTTCTTCATCTCTATTTCATTATTAACTGATCTGATGGTTATAACTTCCTCATATGAAATTTGAGTTTGACTTGATTTTCTTTTTCTAGAAGTTTGAGTTTCAATATTAGGTTGTTTATTTGAGTTCACTCTGTTCTCTTGATATGGATATTCACTGCTATAAATTTCCTTTGTAGGATTACTTTCATTGTGTCCCATAAGTTATAGTATGTTGTATTGGCATTATAGCTTAATTGTAGAAGCTGTCTAATTTCTTCTTTAATTTTCTCTGTGACCCATTGGTTGTTCAGGAGGGTGTTACTTATTTTCCACGTGTTTATGAAGTTCTTGTGGTGTTTTTTGCTATTGATTTACAATTTCATCACACTATTGTCTAATAATATACATGGAATAATTTCAATTCCTTTGCATTTATTTAAGCATGTTCTACAAGCAAGTATGTGGTCTATTTTTGAGAAAATCCTGTGTGTAACTCAGAAGAAGGTGTATTCTTATGATGTGGCATAGAACACTCTCTAGACATTTACTAAGTTCACTTGTTCAAAAGCTTGTTCAGTTCTGACACTATGTTGTTGATTTTTTGTCTAGTTGACCTGTCTATTTGTGACAGTGGAGTATTGAGTTTCCTCATTATAATCTTATTAGTGCTTATTTGATTTTTCATGCCTATTATTTGTTTTGTATACTTTGATGCACTGCTATTTTCAACATATATATTTATGATTGTTCTCTATTCCTCTGGGACTGTTAACTCTACAAGTACATAGTGACATTTATGTCTCTTAATCTGTCTTGGCTTGAAATTCTTTTGTCTTCAAATAGAATAGCTTCCCCTGCTTTTTTTCCAAGTTCCTGTTACATAGAGTATTGTTTTCCATCCTTTGACTTTCAGTCTATGAATTTCTTTTTGAATTAAATGTTATTCTTATATACAATATATTGTTGGATATTGCTTCTTGATTCATTCTGCTAGTCTATTTCTTTTGATTGATGAATTGAAACCATTAACATTGATAATTATAACATATATATTGACTTACCCTTTCATCTTATTTTCCTGTTGTTGGCTCCCTTTTCTCCCCCTTTGTTTAATTGTTTACCTTGCCTGGTGGATTCATTGTGTTGGGGTTCATGGAGTTATAGTCCTTGTTATCTTTTCCTAGATTGTCCTTTAGAACATTTTAGAATGCTGGTTTGGTGTTCATGAATTTTCTAAGATGTTCTTTATCATCCAAGTATCTTATTTCTCCATCAGTTTTGAAAGATAGTTTTGCGGGGTACATCAATCTGAGTTGGAAGTTGTTTTCTTTTAGGGTTTAAACTACTTTACTCCAAGCTCTCCTTTATTTGAGAGTTTATGTTGAGAAGTCTGCTGTGATGTTGATGGGCTTTCATTTATAGGCAATTTGTTTCTTTTCTTGAACAGCTTTTAATTATTCTGTACTTGTGTCAAATTTCTGAAACCTTGACTATTATATGCCATACTGTAGATTTTTTTTTATCGTGGCTAATTGGAATTCTGTATGCCTCACTTACCTGTATGTCAAATTATTATTCCCAGCTAGGGAAATTTTCGGCCATGACATCTGTGAACAGTTTTTTTTTTAAATGTCATTTGTGTTATGTCTTGCTTTTTCATTGACTCTGATCATTGTTATGTTATTTTTCTTTGCATCATCCTCTTTGCTGAATTGATTCCTTATGGTAACTTGCAGTTGTTAAGAAATCTTTCTCTTTCTGACCACTAACTGTGACCCTGTCTTCTGTATCTGAGATTCTGTCCTCACATTGACTCAGTCTTCTACATATGCTTTCAATGGAATTTTTAATCTTTGGATATCTGTTTGAGTCACTTTATAGATTCCATTTCTTTTGTATTTTGAGCATTTATGAATCCCATCATTTTTCTAAGCTCCACTATTTCTTAAAATCTGTATCTTTTCTAGAGTCATGAAGCATGACTTTCATTATGGCCACCATCTCTGTAGTTAACTGACAAATTGTTTCTGATTTGATTTTTTTTCTAGAATCTTATTCATTTGCTTTGATACTTCCACTATTACCACTTCAGAGAGTCCAGGTGGGTGGCTTCCAGATTGTTACACCTCATTTTCCCCTGGGTTTGCCTTTGGTGAGCTGGATATATGGGTCTGCATCTTGTTTAAGTGTCTTCTCATTTTGTATTTTTTTATAGTTTAATTCCAGGATTGATGCTTGTAAATTACCTATGGCATGCAACTTTATCGCTAGTATTTAGAATCTTTAGGAAATGACAAATTCTCAAAAGTGTCTTCCTTGTGTAGCTGGCTTTTGGGTTTTGAGTTTGTTGTAAGAATCTACCTGTTCAATTTGTTGTGGATGAGAAGTTGCTACCTACTTGGCCCAGCCCCTGGTTCTTTGGCACTGGCCTATAGTATTTTTTATCACCCTTAGGCAATCTCAGTCTTGGTATACCAGAAATAACACTTGGTTAGAACAATTATGTCACTTTGGGTAAAGTGATACAATTAGGAATAGTAATAGCATCAAATGTTGTACAGAAAATGACAAACTGAGGTATCTTAATTTGACACCTTTAACAGTATGAACTAGATTTCTGGTTATGCAACAAAATCTACAATGAACCAGAAAACTGTGTGCAGTAAATATTCACTCAATATGGCAATTTTACCCTCAGGGGAGGAAAATTAAAAGGTATTGGTGGAAAAATAGAGGAATAGAAGAAAAGGAAGAGATTAGAAGCAAGACTAGAAGCAAGGAGTCTGAGGCAAACTTTGGGAAACTGGTGCAGAAGACAGGAGGGAAAGAGAGAAGGAAGAAATACAAACAAGAATAGAAGAGAATAAGAACAATAACAAAAAACTAGGAACCATTTTCACACTCATTAAAAAATAGCAACAAATAATGAAAACAAACAAGCAAACAAACAAGAGAGAAAGAAAATAAAAGGAAAAGAAAAAAGTCTACTTCAAATTGTGTTTCTGCTGCTGCTGTTTGACAACATGGGTAGACAGAGTCCTGATCTCATTGATCAATCCCAGCAAGCCAGTAGCAGATCCACAGAAGGGTAGTGGATAATCCCAGAAAACCTGCACCCTTATTCCACTGAAGTTCATTCTGGCCTCAGGTTGGGATGCTGATATCAGACCCATCCCACCCACAGTAGTCCAAGCAGTCCCTGTGGGCTTGAACTCAACTGGGAGCCACTAGTTGGAGCCAACAGCTACTCAGAACCCTAAGTTCAATTGGCCTCTCTCCAAGATGGCTCCTAGCCAATTGTCCTCTCCTATAGCACATCCAGAGAAAAACAATTCACCAGCCACTGCAGTCTGCTGCATTCGCTGCTCCACTCCACTGATGTGCTTCTCCATGGAGGCCTCTGTGGTTGCCAACAGTCACCATGAATCTGCAGGTTTGAGTTGCCCTTCCCAAACAGTGATTCTAGGCTCAGGAGAAAGCATCACCAGTTTCCTTCTACTTCTTCATTGAAATTTCTCTTCATTTCCCCTGTGGGCTTCAATTCTTGCTTCAGATCCTTCTTGGGTCCTGGGGGCCCAGTTCCCTCCTTCTCTTCCTCACATTACTATATTCCAGTATGGGAATTAAATCTTAGAGAGGCTGTTTCTCTGCTGTTCACCACTCCACCATCTTCCCAGAAACCCAGTGCTGTCATCTTGACCATGGTTGTGATCCCTCATATTTCTTCATTCATTAAACAAACATTGACCAAATGAACCACCTCAATTAGGGTATTCTTTGAAATTAAGGTTACACAATGGTTTTGCAATGTGGGAATCTTGCATTAAAATTTATAACAATTACATCCCAGGACCAGTAGAGAGAGGTTATTCAACAGTAGGTTTTTTTTTTTTTTTTTAACCAGAGCATAAATGACAATTGCTAGCAGAACCTAGATGTTAGGGTCAAAATTTTCATGTCCCCAGTCATCAGTTTCAGATCAGGCATGGCCCATATTTCCTTAAGGGCTGGAGGGTGACTGCAGTGGCCATGATTCTGCACCAACAGGCCAGCTTGGGAACAAGGTTTACTCAAACCTTGGGCAAAACTGGCAAACTGCTGCCTGACTCCCACTTGGATACCCAGAATGCTGTATTCTTCCCTGGAGTGCCGAGGCTCCAGGCATAAAGGAGGAGACCTGTTCCCAGGCAACCCAACACTCCTGGGAGCGGGGTTTCTAATAGCTTACCATAATGGCTGTCACATTTCAGGATCGGCAAGAAATTGAGCTCCCAGTGTTTTTCAGTCCAGGCTGTGGAAGGTGGATGCTGCAGATGGAGTCCTTTTTGGATTGAGAAAACATGTTCAGCAAGGGAACAAAGTTAAAAAGCTTAGGTTGAGTTTGAAAGAGCAGTGAAGAATATGGTTATGTAGCCCACAGTACCAAATGAAAAAAGACAGTTTTGGCATAATACAGAGAGCTTGGACTGTCAGTTGTGGTGATTCCATTTATAATCATTGCAATCTTTGGTTTTCTTCCTAGATTGAGAAAAGTATGGGTAAGTATCGGGAAGTAATGATAAACTGAATTACCAGAACTCTGTACTTCATAGTCTTCAAGCTCTTATAGTAAAAGGAAAAGTACATGAAAAATGCATGACATGATGAGAAATAAAGTCTATGTTCTCTATATTTTCAGTAAAAATGAAAAAGTCATCCCTTTATATAAAGAAAGAACAGAAAACCCTAAGAACATATATTAAAAGACCATGAACACCAGTCTCCATGTTCTCTGTCCTGCTCATGTCAACCAGGAAGACTCTCCTCAATCCAAGGACTGTACCTAGACTCCACCTGTTGCCCTTGACAGGTCCCTGGACTTCATGTCAGAGTTTCCATCTGGTTTGGCTTTGAGGCAGCCCAAGGCAGAATGGAAGGAAGTGACTGATGGGAATCAAGAAAAACAGAAGGTGTCTTTACTTAGGTTCCTCCAGAAACACTGTTTAAGACTAAAGCTAGAAACTATTTTATTAGATATTAGACTACCAGGAAAGCAAGAAAGATGGATAAGAAAGTATAGCAGAAAGGAAGGAGAGCCACTTCCAGGATGCTTTACTGGGCATACCTTACCTTGGCAAGTGGTGAGGAAGCAATCTTTCCAGGTGACATGAAGGGGAAAAATTTATACTTTGGTTTTTGCTTCCTATTGCTCATAAATTATCCTGCAGGGTGTCAATTCCCCCAACCTTTTGATCAAGCATGTGTGGGCCCCAGGTGGGTCAGGTAGCATCTCAAATGATGGGCCCCTGAGCGTGGGCCACCAACATAAGTTGATCACAATTAGGCTGAGCTGCCTGGAGTCAGTTAGAAGTGTATTGAGCTAGCCACTATGCAGTGACCAGACCAGAATAGTGTCCACAATCCCCAGAGGGAAGTGAGGCCAAGTCATCCAAAGTGACTTGTGAAGGTTATCTGAACTCATGAGAGACAAGAAGTCCCAAATGCAGACTAGAAGTCACAGGCACAGAAGAGCCTCAAGGGTTAGAGTGGGGTGGTACAGAGAAAACCTTTCGAGATAAGGAAAGAGGAAACCTGTCTTTGCTGTGCACTGGGAGATGTGTGAAGGACTTGAACCAGGCCCCAAAACACGATAAATCTTGGCATAGCGGCCTCTTTATAAACCAGATACCCTCTAATTTTGTTGTCAACATTCATTTGTGAAAATATTTCTTCATAAAATATAAGCCACAATGAACTTGGTTCAATGTGGACTGACTCACTGGGCATCCTATGTCAGTGAAATCTGAGCAGTGTGTACACAGTGTGTGGTTAGCAGGATGCAGGGGCCCAGGACTGGGGCTGAGAAGTAGTGACTGGAGCCAGGTGTGCTGGGCCAGAAAGAGATCAGAGGGATGTGACTCCTGAGCTGTGTCAAAATAGGGCAGGGCAGGGATGGGCCAGGGATCTTGGGACATCTGTTCTAGGTAGAAGAAGGGACCCTGAAAACAAGTTGTGCTATATATTCCTTTCCACCAGGAGTAATGAGTCACTTCCTTATGGACGACTTGGAGATATTCAGGTAGAGAGAATGGTGAACTGGAAACCAGGTGACAATGACGTTCCAGGCCAGGAAGCTTGCTGTCCTCTCCAGGTCCCCTAGTGGCTATCTAATAGCCTCAGCCCCTCTTTCTCCCTCTCAGGCAAAGGAAGACTCAGTAACTGAAATTACTTGACCAGCAATTTGGAAATTTCTCCAGGGAACCTCAAGCTAAACAAAAGGCTAGGTCCCTTATGGAACACAGAGAAAAAAATGTACACTGCTTCTTGTGTG
>RJWM01037737.1:0-17209 GCA_004363535.1 Dasyprocta punctata | reverse complement strand
ATTCCCAGTGCTGCAAAAAAAAAAAAAAAAAAAAGAATGGGTTTCTTGAGCTCCATTAAATTCTAGAAAATCTGAAAGAGTAAATAAGATAAAAAATCTTCAATAAATATTGTGAAAGAGTAAGAAACTGCTCAAAGGGGAAAAAATAACTCAGGGAAAAGGATAAAAGAAGGAAGGGAAAAGAAAAAAAAGATATAAATTTGTATATATACACTTAGGATAGCTGGGATGATTGTACTACTGAATCTATTAGTTCTAGGAACAAAACAGTTAACATTCATAGGATAAAATCAGTTTTTCAAGTCTGTATCTGGTAATCTGAGTAATTCTTCTGAAGATAACTAAGCAAAATAACAACCGTTGTTATGTTCTTACCACCTCATTGTGAAAGCCTATATTGTTATTCTTTTGGGTTCTTTGTTACTGTTATTTATTTGTCTCTTTTGCTTCTTGTTTTTCTCGTGTTTTGCTTTGTTTTGTTTTGTTTTATTCTTCCCTCTAATACAGAAAGGATAGATATACATGTATAGATTTATAAATGCTTAGAACTTCTAAAGAATTTATAAGAATTGATTTTATTATGTGGGATGGTATGAACAGCTAGAAATGAGAAGAAAATGAGAAAGAAAATGAGACACTATGATAGACATTGCTGATTTCATAACATCTTGTTTGGAAGTCCAAGAATGCTTTTATTCTTTGTTTTGATTGGTTTTAATCTGTTTTCTATTATTTGATTTCAATATGTGTGAAGGTACAGATAGCTATTTTGAGGAAAACAGGAGACATTATGGTAGCTATTGTTGGTTTCCTATTGTCTGGTTTCAAAGGCCCATAACACTTTCAGTCTTTTGTTTTTATTAGTTTTATACTATTTTGTTTTATTTGAATTTATTGTGTCTGAAGATATGGACAACTATTTTGAAGAAAGAAAGGAGTCATTATGGTAGCCACTGTTGATTTCCTGGTGTCTTGTTTTGAAGTCCTGTGTTGCTTGCATTGTTCTGTTCTGATCTGCTTTGTTCTGATTTATTTTGGTTTATTTTATTCTCTTTAAAATAAAAAATTCTTGAAAATATTAATAGTTAATACTATGTATCAGTCTTGGTTTTAAGCGCTAGTCATATATTGCAACATTTAATCCTCACAACCCCATGAGGAAGATACTGATATTGCTGCCTCTTTATTTATAGACAGGGAAAATGAAAGGCAGTGAAGTTATACCACATTCAAATTACATAGCTAGGAGTATCAAACATTGAATGTACACCCATACTGGCTGATTCTGAAACTGTTTGCTTTTAACCAGTGAACTTCATGGCACACGGATTTCCTACGGTCAGGCCAGAACTGGGATATTCTATACTGTTTTTAGCACACCCTACACATACATGCACACACACACACACACACACACACTCTAGAAGCAGAATTGTAGGAAGCTGAATGGGATAAGAAGAGATCAAAAATCATGATGTGAGTATGAAAAATATGTAGTTTTTCAATGATAACAGTCTAGTGATACTTGGAAGGGGGCTTATAAACAAGGTTTGAATTTGTCCTTTATGTCCCCATTATAAAATTAGAACCAATTTTAGAGGCTCTCTAGAGCTGTATTTGAGCTTATGAAACTTTTTCAGAGTTCCATGATGTGTTTGTTTTGGATTACTATCAGGAAATACTTGAGGTGAGATAACTTTACTTTTAAAAAGCAATATACATGGCTCACAGTTTAGGAGGTTTGAGGACATGGTGCTGGCATCAGCTCAGCTCTCACATAGGCCCTTTAGTTACATTACATCATGACAGGAACACTTCTGGGAGGAAGAGATTATATCACAAAACAGAAATCCGGAAACTAGGGTCACATAATTCCTCCACTGAAAGCTCCTAAGGTTCTCCCCATTGAGCCCCACCTCTTAAGGATCTATCACCTCCCATCACTCCCATCAACACACTAATTACCAAGTCTCCAACACATGATCCTTTAGGTGTGTGTGGGGGGGTGGGGACAATATTTAAACCATAGTTCATGGCAAATCGACTTCTGTCAGTTGTGGTGGTGCATACCTGTAATCCCAGCACTTGGGAGGCTGAGGAAGGATTGCTATGAGTTCAAAGCCAGTCTGGGCTAGAGAGTGAGTTTAAGGCCAGTCTGAACTATATAGTGAAACCCTGTCTCAAAAAGACAAAAAAAAATCAGTTTCTTTGGAAATAGTCTCATTACCAAAAATCATGAGCTCATCAAACTCCAGGCTTAACAGAAACTCTAAAGGGATTTCACCCAATCATCCTCAGGATGTTCTAATCTCTTTTACAGCACTCTCCCAAACGGCCTTCTTAAACACATGCCAAAGACAACACAATACCTATAAAAATCAGAGTTGCATGTACACACAGTTGAAAGAGTTGAATAGTTCTACATGATTTGTTAAGAGGAACAGAAATCTCTTCTGGGAGGTGCCAACTTTCAATATCTTTAGTTAATTTTTTTAGAATGATTTACCTCTATATTTATAACTAACATACTTATATTACTACTTCTTGTTTTTTCTGTACTAAATATTCTGCATTCCCTGATTTATTCTTTCATTCCCCACCCATAATATGTACAAACACATTTGCCATTCCTTTTTTTATTCCAATATAATTTGTATAGTGGTTTTTCCTGTATTAGTGCTTAGTATATACTAAAAACTACAAACCCTACTCAGAGCTGAGTCATAAGGTAAACCATGATTATTTTTCCTTTTCTACATAACTTTGTGTTTTCCCATCGCTTATCAGTAATCCAAATCCTTGATTTTCTGCCAAACATCTGAATTTCCTCTCAAGACATTCAAATAGATCAGATATTCCTGTCATTTTACTCCTTTGTGAAAGTTTCTTTCAAATCCTCCTGCCTTACACTAATCTGGGTTGTTCTAACCTATCCTGGTTCCCTCTAGGCCTGATGCAGAGTTGCCATATTGGAACTTACCTGCACAATTGCTTGGAGATTCCTTCACATTTATCCCCTTTCCGGTTGAAATTTGTCACCTTTTTCACCGTTTTTTTCTCATTGTTTTAATGGTGCTTATCCCCAAGGAGCTTCTTAAGAATGGTTGTATATGTGGAAACTTATGAATCTTTTCAAGACTACCTATCTTTATGCTACCTTACACTGGGTTCAATATTGCATTAGAGCTTCTAGGGTTGCCACTAAGAAGTCTGGAGTCATTCTGGAAATTGACATTTTGATATATGACCTGTTTCTGTCTTCTTTAAAGTGTTTAAAATCTTCTCTTTGTCTTCAGTGTCCTGAAATTTTATAGTTCTGTCTTGGGTAAAGGTCTATGTTCTTGCATTTTGATGGACAGTCTGTAAGCAATTTTGGTTAGTAAATTCATGTCTTTCAGATAAATAAAATATGCTTGAATTACTTTATATGATGACTTACTTCCTTTGGCTTTGTCTGTGCCCTCTTTTGCATGCTGTTATTTAAATACCATACTCCCTGAACTGATTTTCTAGTCATTTTATCTTATTTGCCTACCCTTTTTTCTCTTTTCTTTCTATTCTAATTTCTAATATGTTCCCTCAGCATAGTCTTCCAATCTTTCTATCTAAATATTCACTTATGATGTAATTATAAATCTCTGGAGTTTTTTGTTGTTCTATTGATCATGTTTGCTAGAATTCTATTTTTGTTTCATGGTTAAAATATTTTCTTTTATATCACTAAATAATTAGTAAGGTTTTTTTTCCTTGAAAGTTTCTTCTTCTTGTGTAACCTTGTTTTCCAATTTTTATTAGTACATATATGCAGTACATAATGATTACATCCCTTGTGGGGAGTTGGTACATGTACATAACACATCTTAACTTGTTTCTTCCCCTCCCTTCCCTTGCCACTCCCTCTATCTCTTGGTCCCCTTCCCTACTGCAAAAGATCTATCTCCTTATTTCTTATTATCTATCTTTTATTTTGCCCTTTATCTGTATTTTGGATTTTTCAATAAAGAGAATCCATGTGATATTTAAGCTTGAGCTTGTGTGTCTAATTTATTTCACTTAACATTATGCTCGCAACCTCTATCCATTTTCCTACAAATGACTCATTTTCCTTCTTTATGACAGAGTAGTGCTCCATTATATAAATACTCATTTTCTTTATCCATTCACCTTTTGATGGATATATAGACCACATCAAGATTTAGCTATTATGAATTGTGCAGCTGTAAACATGGGCATGCATGTATCATCATAATATGATATCGTTTAACTCTTTCAGGAAGCTAGAAAGGGAATAACTAGGTCAAATGGACTTTGTATTTTTACTTTTATTAGGAATCTTCATACTGATTTCCATATTGATTTTTCTAGTTTACATTCCCACCAACAATGTGGAAAGATTCCTTTTTTCCCCTATGGTCTCTGTAATGTTTGTTATTATTTGATTTCTGAATGATAGCCATTCTTTCTGGAGTGAGATGGAATCTCAGTGTTTTTTTAATTTGTATTTCTTTGATGGCCAGGCATATTGAACATTTTTCCATATATTTATTGCCCATTTGTACTTCTGAGAAGTGTGTGTTCGTTTCAGTTGCCCATTTTTGGTTTGCGTCTTTTTTGTGGGGGAGGTCTAATAATTTTTAGTTTTTTATATATTCTAGCTGAGGAATAGCTGGAATGTTTTTTCCCATTCTTTAAGTTGCCTCTTTAATCTTTTGGTTGTTTCCTTTGCTGTGCAGAAGTTTTTAAATCTGATATGATCCCATTTGCTAATTCTAAATGTTATTTCTTGTGCAATTGAGTTTTGTTTAGAAAGTTCTTACTATGCCTATGTTTTCAAGAGTTTTACCAATTTTAACTTCCAGCAGTAAGTATTTCTGTGTTAATATTAAGATCCATGATGCATTTTTGTATTAGTGTGGTGTATGATGAGAGCTATGGATCTAGATTCAATCTTATGCATGTGGATAGCCAGTTTTCTCAACACCATTTGTTAAAAGAGGCTAGTTTTCTTCTAGTATATATTTTGACCCCTAATGAAACATCCAATAGCTGAATGTGCCTAGAGTTGTTTCTGCCCACTGTGTTCTATTCCATGAATCCACATACCTATTTTTGTACTAGTGCCATGATGTTTCTATCACAGTAGTTTTGTAATATAACTTGAAATCCCAGGTTGTGATGCCTCCTGTTTTCTCTTGTTGCCATGGATTACTTTTATTATTCTGGGTCTCTTCTGATTCCATATGAATTTTAGGATTGTTTTCTCTAGATTCTGTGAGCATTGCTGTTGGTATTTTGATTCAGATTGCATTAAATTTGTGTATCAGTTTTGAAAGTATGGTCACTTTTATAATATTGGTTCTACCTATCCAAGAACAGGAGATGCCTTTCCATTTTCTGATGTCTTCATTGGTTTCATTTTGTGTAATCTTTTTTCACCATCTGAGTTAGGTTTCTCTGGTTGTTGATTTGGTAATTTGGCCTTTATATTTTATCTAGTCTCAGAGGTCTGTTATTCCTTGGTTGTTTACCTTTTCCCTTTTTGGCAGTACTAGGGATTGAATTTGGGCCTTTGCACTGAGCTACACCCCAGTTTTTTTTTTTTCACAGAATCTCACTACATTGCTAAATTTCCCAGAAAGGGATGGAATTTGCTATCCTCCTGCCTCAGTCTCCATGTGCCACCATGCCTGGCTGGTTGTCTCCTCTTTCATAGAAAGGTTAAAAAATTGATTGATAGCTCTGGCCTTTGAATGTGGTTTGTCCAATTTTG
The DNA here is from genome assembly GCA_004363535.1 of Dasyprocta punctata. Classification (NCBI taxonomy): domain Eukaryota; kingdom Metazoa; phylum Chordata; class Mammalia; order Rodentia; family Dasyproctidae; genus Dasyprocta; species Dasyprocta punctata. The sequence continues at coordinate 11,439 of RJWM01037737.1, read as the reverse complement.
ATTTTACTTGTAGAGTAATCTAGCTTGGTTGTTTTGAGGGGACCTCAAGAAATATCAGATATTTCTTCTAGGGCTGCTCAGATATGCTGAAGTATACTTTCTGTCTGAAATGGAGTCTTGTCTGATGGAATTCTAATAGCTTAGGAGTATTTTTTATAATCTGTTACTGGTCTCTTCTGTGCTTTGAAATCTCAGTCTAAAGACTGTTTTAAAATCTCATAAAAAAAAAGACAAACTTGTCTACTGATAAGGCTGAAGAGGGGATCAGACACGATGATTCTGCATCATTAACCTGTTAGGAGTCCAGTAGACTAACTAGTTTATGCTTTTCTAGCAGTAACCTCTCCTCCTTCACCGTTGTTTCATAGGCAGCTGGTGCAGACACGTCTGTAATCTCTTGAAGATTCTAAAGTTATGATCAAGCAATTCATATTTTTTTCTCACTATCAGCACAACACTCACCTTTCTCAGATCTTTTAAGCCAGTTACCAGTTGTCTATTTGATTTTTGCCTTCAAAATACTTGGGGGTGGGACATCCTTTCTCATTTTCCTATCCTCATGATGTGGTGCAATTTGAAGACAATCATATTTTAGTTTTAGTGGTTTGTGAGAGAAGGCAAGAAGGAACTACCAATGTGTACTTAATCTAACACCTTTACTCCCAAATCACCTGCCTTCTTTTAGAGGGCAGTTCTGACATAAATTTAGGAACTTCTCACCAAGTGCCATAAATGGCTCCCACTTACGTGACAACTGAAAATGTCCCCCACCAGATTCCCAAAAACTCTTTGGGTAGATGAGCAATTTTACTATCTGGTGAAAACCACTGTAATACTTCACAAAGATGGTACCCAGAACTGCTGCTCCAGAGGGAAGATAGGGTATCCTATAACCTTTAAGGGCCCTTGTAACCCTCAGATGTTAAACTATTAAACCAACCCATCAGCTCTTTGACTGCTCTCAGTCTGCAGTAGCTATATGAACTCAGAACTCCCTTCTAAACACACACTTCTGTGCTAGATCTCAGCCTCCAACTCTACTCAATTAAACTCTGCAGCAATTTGTAGGATACATTTTATGCACAACATTGGACTTAATGCTATAGGGAACAAAAGAGAATTTTAAAATGTGTCTCTGCCCTCAAAGAGCTTCCAGTCCAGGATAAATCCATTAGAAATGAACGGAAACAACATGAAGTGGGGTATGACTAAGGGCAAAATTTCCTCTGCTACCAATGATATCACTTGTTACTGTTTCTTTTTTAACTGTTTCAAACACTCCTTCACATTTACCATGTTGAGTGACAGTCCCCTAAGGGAAAAGAGTATATCTATATATCCTGTGGTAGCTGGGGTGTTGGTGCACACCTGTAATCCCAACACTAGGAAGGTTTACAGAGGAAGATTGCCACAAGTTTGATGTCAACCTGGACTACATAGTGAGTTTAAGGCCAGTTTAAACTTCATAGAGAGACCCTGCCTCAAAAAATCAAAATAAATAAATTAATGAATTAATTAAAATATGTCCCCTGAGGCAAAGACAAAGGGTTATCCTGACTGACTTTGACCCATCAGAACTCAGTTCATAATCAGGAATGGATCAATCCCACTTAAAGTGATTGTGACACTCTTCAGTCACTGTGACAACCAAGAATGTCCCCACACAATTTTAAATATCTTTGGGTGGTAACTACCTGTTATGCTTTGTGTCTAGATGTCCCCACAAAGCCTCATGCAGTCATGAGGGTGAGCTTCTAGAGTTTGTATTGATCCATGGTCTAATGCTGGGATTATAGGTGTGAGTCCTACACCTGCCCTAGGCCAGGGAGCCTGCATACAATGTAAGTGAGGGAAAGATGCTTGTTCTCTCACTTCTCCCTTTTTGCTCTTGTCTTCTGCAGCCATGAATGATTGCCCTGCTGCCGTGGAGCAAGGTGACTATGAACTGAAACTTCTACAAACTGTGAGTTAAACCTTTCCTTCCATAATTTTGGTCATTGGGTATTTTGTCTCAGCAATGAAAGAAAAGTAACTAAGACCCTACACAAGTTTTTTAAAAGGCAGATGCTATATCATGGAGGACAAGCAGAAGATAACTTGGCCTATAACTATAATATCCATTATAGCATTATCATCTCCATTTCAAATGTGAGAAAATTGAGATCCAAAACATCTAAGTAACTTGTGCAAAGTTATTCTGGATCAAGGACAGCTCACCTAACTTAACCCCCAATTACTTATTATGGAGCTAATAATGCCATTGGAAAGTTTGTGAACTTTGTGCTCCACGTAAGCTGATCACACATGTATTCAGATATCCGTGTGCACTTACATACTAACCTGCTTCTATCCAGAAGAGAAACAATGAAAACATTACAGATGACATCAAATTACCTCTTAAAAATGGTCTCAAATACTGTGGTCTACACTCCTCAGTTGAAGTGTTGTGAGGCTGTGAATGAGTGAATGAATGCATGTGCCTGTGTGTTGGCAGGGTAGGTGTTTTCTGACTTATTTTCTGTCTTAAGTGGCCCTGGGGATGAAAGAGTTTCTGTCTTAAGTGGCCCTGGGGATGAAAGAGAAGTTAGATGATTTGCAATTGTGATAGATTAGCCTTTAAAATATGACAGATGAATTAAATGGAATCCCTGAGAGTGGAATATCTGAGCACACTTGAAAGGAAATAAGGACAAGGGATGTGAGCTCTACCTCTCAGTCAGTGACCCCTGAATTATCTCACCAGTCTCACTGTTCATTTCACTCCTCTGATGCCTGTCCTGCCAATGCATAGGAGAATCCACGGTAAGTGCCTTCTTAGCAATGTTCTACTAACACACAGGAGTCTCTTCCAAAAACACACCCAGTTTCTGGAAAGCCCTTCTCCACCCACTGGACAGGTTCCCTCACTAGCACTCTGGCCCCAGCTTCTCCAATGAATGGAGTATTTTGAATCAGAGTGTGAGATGATCAGGTCTGTATCAGAAAGATCACCCTCCCTATGCCCATCCCTGGTAGTAGGATCAGAACAAAGGTAGGGAGGGTTTAGGGAAATCAGGCAGGCTGTGATGGGGTCCAACCATGAGCAGTGACCACGCAAAAGAAAGGAACAGATTCAGGAGAATCTGAGGAGGCAAAAGTCAAATATGAGGTAAAGAGAGACTTCATTCACCGATACGTAGACCACAAGAGCGTAAAACAACCTAGAGGCGAGGAAGGTCTGTTTGAAGGGAGTTTGAGATCTGTTTACTAGGAGGTACCTATGAGATATGCAAGAGGAGATATCCAAGGATGTTTGGGGTCAAGGGCTCAGTCCAAGTTTGGGCTGAGATGAGCATATGGAGAAGCCACACCCACAGAGATGTGACAGCTGAAGCACAGCAGACGATGACAAAATTCTCCAGGGAGAGTGTGGAGGAAAGAGGAAAGAGGGCTCAGTCTGGATTTCTGGGAACAAATGAAGAAGTCATCTAGAGACTACAAAGAGACTGAGAAAAACAGTAAACATGCTCAGCTCCTCCTTTTGATCATAACATTGTTTCTTGCTCATACGACAGAGATGTGGGCAAATTAGACCAATAGAACTCTCTATATTACTGTATTGAAGGACCTAAAGGAGTTTACACCGTCAAATTTAGAGCAAACTGGGAGCTTGGGTATAGTGCTTGGGTATAGTATCTCATGGGTATAGTGCTTGCCTAGTATATGTGAAGCTCTTGGGTATAGTATCTCATAGGTATAGTGCTTGCCTAGTATATGTGAAGCTCTTGATACAAACTAAGATTCCTTTTCTGCTCATAAATCAAGGCATGCTATACCTCATAGCTATCCCTATTGCATGCTTGCCTGATAGCTATGTAATGCTGTTTGAATTCACTGTGTGTCACTCTGCAGTGATAGTCAGAAAAAGGCATGGGACTAAATGACACAGATGCCAAGAGTCTGCAGAGACAGATGACAGACACTGAAGGAAGGAAAATCTCTAATGAAGAAATGGGGAGGTGATATTCCCCCTCATTCTTACAATAGCCATGTGCATGTTAATGGAACACATTTAAAACCTCATTTCCCACCATTTGATGACCTGTAACATATAGGGATAACATACAATTCATTTAAATCTTGATTTCTAAGAAGTAGAGACTTTTTCACTTATAGGAAACTCAAGAATCGGCAAAATGTAACCTCTGCTGATTAGAGGTCTTGATAGCGGTTAGATCTGGAGAGTAGTTAACAACTGAAAGGGAGCCAGATGGAGTTCTACAAGGCAATGGAAAGAAATGTTCTATATCTTGATGTGGGTGGTGCTTACATAGAGGACATACACAGACACACACACACACATACACACACACACACAGCCAATTGATACAGGGTAAAGCCTACATTGCTCAGCCAGGAAAATAAAATAAAATTAGTGCAAGTACTAATTTACTTGCATTCCAAGAAAGAAACTGGAGTACTCAATGAGATCCTAGAGTTGAAGTAAAAGAAAGTGACTGGGTGGGAAAATCAGAGGCTGTGACCAGAGTGGGATGTTATTAAGGTGAAGCAGCCCTGCTAGATGGCCAAGTTCAGGGTGAGGCCATTGGCCTGAAATGCTAAAATGTAAAGGAAGTGAACATCATTAGAACTGATGAAATCTCCGAGGAAATGGAGCATTGGAAGTATCCATTATGTGGTCTTTATGTGCACCGGTCCTCCCCCAAAAAGACAGGAGAAAGAACTGCATTAAAGACCTCAAAGTGTTCAGGAAAATGGCTATGGAGATGAGTAAGTGACATCTTAAAATCATGGCAAATCACTAAAGGTGATTTATGGTTGTTTTTAATAATAAAGAGGAAAAAGGAAGTAACTAGAACATAGTATAGTTCGATTTTTTTAAGTAAAAATACAAAATTCAAAGATAATGCTATATTCTTGAAAGAGAAAGAGGAATTGTTGGCATTTGGTCACTTTCTCTTTGTTTCAGCAGCCCTCTGTGCTAGTCAACCCTAAGAAATTAGCTAGCAGTGTCTCCAATCTCCCCACCCCAACTAGGACTTCCTTAAGAATTATGTCTCTTTCAGTGCAATAAACATTTAATGAATGAAAAGAGGAAGCAAAACCAAGAAAGGATGGAAGATAGCAGGGAAGGGCCTAAATTCTAAAGAAAACGTAAGTTTACAATTTTTTAAAGTAAAACTAAACCATCCCACAATAGGATAAGTGAGGGTCCATAAAACTTAATGCAGTGAAGCACAGTTATGATACTAAATTATTAATTTAAAATTTAAAGCATTTGTAATTATTAGATGTGTGGACAATTGACAAATTACTAACTGAAGTCACTCAGCCCTCTTCCAAAAGGCGAATACTATAATGAACAACATTCCCCAAAAGAAATATAGTAGAAACAAATGTGAAATTCACTTGGCAACTGCATTATATTCAATGTCGTGTTATTGTGGGTGGTGTCCCCAAGTTTTATCATAACAAATAAGAGGGATCCAAAAACATCATCGTCACTATCTTTCTACTTTTCCATTTATGTCAAGAACATAAATCAAAGTTCCAAGTGAGCCAGATACAAACCAGGACCTGTATGTGCCCACAAGCGAAGCAGAAGCTCAATCAATCATAAGAATTTTTTTCTAGGAATCCAGAGAGCTTCTAATAAATGACAATCTCATGCAGAGGCAGAATGGCGATGTTGAGTGAGGCGAGCAGAGGAGACCACACTCCCAGAGGCCTAGCTGGGAGAAATTCATCTGTCTTTACAATGGTCTTACAGTGTTTCTGAGTTCTTTCCTTTCTTTAGTTCTTTGTTTTTCATTAACTTTCTCCTTGTTGGTACTATCATCTCAGAACGTGTTCTAATAAATCAAGGAATTTGAGACTAATTAAATTATTTACTTATGAAATTATGAAAAGAGGACTATATCATGAAGCAAAGTCAACTCTAAGGGCAAATTTTAGGCTCCAGTGCATTTGGACCTGAGGCTTGTTTGGGAACCTGGAATCGTCGCCCCTCAAGGCACTTACTTGGTATGGTCTCCAGATCAGTTTACCACTACCCATGGATTTTGTGAAGAACTTAATCTCAGTTGTTCTAGCCCCTCCACCACTGAGAACTTGGCCTTGAGCTGGTTTCACAGTCTCCTTTTCTACTAGGTATATTCTGCTTCCTGAATTGTATAAGTTAAGATACATTGTGTTTGGAAAGTTTTGTTTATTTTTGATTTTCAAAATGTTCTTTGAAGTAAATGAAAACACCCTTTCAGCATTTCCTTCAGGCTACTTTCCACATGTTGTAATAAAATCAGCTCTCATCTATTATCTTAGAAATGGTAAGAACTTCTCTTTAATATTTAAAAATACAGAACATGTATAGGAAAGATAAATCCAATCTAACATGCATGTAAACATCAATTCTCTAATAGAAAAATTGTAGTCCAAAATAACACAGTAGAATCAAGGAATCAATCATTTTCACATAAACTCAGACTGTACTGAATGCTATTGGAGTGTTTGCATTCTCTATGGAAACTCAAAACATTTCTTCCTGATCAAACTGAAGCTGTAGTAATTTATACACTTTATAATACAATGTGATAATTTTCAAAATATTAAATTTCTCTTAAAAGCTCCCAAATTCATAGATTTAATCCATATGAAAGAGAGAATTCCAGATAAGGACTTTGTTGAAGTAGTAATAGGCAAAGAACAAAAAATTGAAGAAACTTCTTAATTACTTTTGAATAGGAATCCTAGCAAACACTTTAAAAATTAATTCCTCAACATCATAAATTTAATTGACAAAATCATATTTCAATAAACTACTTCTCCAACTCAGCTGGAACACCTATCTCTTTATCTTATAATTAAACAAATTGGCTTGGTGATTAATGTAAGATACTGTGCAGTGCTAAGAATAGCACCTCAGAACACCTGGAAGTGAGTGCCTTGTGGTGTTGGCTCTGCACAAAAGTTTCACATCCCAACCAGTTATGAGATATGGTTGGCTGACATAATAGCCCTATTACACAGTCCAAAATGTTATTTCTTAAAAGGTGATTGTGGTGCCTCTCTTTTGAAATTATATCTCACAGGAATCCACTCCAACCACTATGAATTGGAATTTCTGAAAGACGTGCTAAAGAATCTGTATTTTGAAAGGTATTTCAGGCAATTCTTATAAGCAACAAATCTTGAGAGCTATGAAGTTAAGACTACACATATTGCTTCACATTTCTTTTGGATTTTATGAAGTAATAAAATTTTTAAGTGTCATTATTCTTAACTGTTTATAAGATAGAAGGGGAAGAGAGTGAAGACAAATAAGATGAGCTCAAATGTCACTTGCTGTCATATCACGGTTATGTAACTGGAAATTAAACAATTTTCATATTTTTCTGAATTTTGGCCACTGCTTCTGAAAATAGGGGTAACAATAACTTCATAGGGCTTATAAGAGAATTACATCACATAATAAACACAGATTAAATCACACAACATAAAACGATAAACAGTTCCACCCTTGAGCAACAACTACTACAGGGACATGTAATGATTTTATGTAGGGAGTAATATGGTCTTTATGGTTGCTCAGTGAAAAAAAATCTGTTCTTAATTATATTACCAATCTTGGAATATATAGTTACTTCCAATCAGCAACCAATATATTCTAATAAAACCCAAAGTGAAACAAAAATGCTCAGAATCACAGAAAATATTTAATATCCTACATTTCAGTGCAATGAGGCAAGAAAAAAATTGTAAGTATCACAAAAGAGAACACAAATGATATGAATACTAGAAAAGCTTAAATAAAGTAGCATTCATTAGTACAAATAGAGTAGCTTAGTAAAACAGCCAACCTACAAAGACCAAAAGCTTGCTTGCTTGCTTGTTTGCTTTCTTCTTTTTTTTTTTATTTTAAAGGGAATAAAACAAAACAGTAAAACAGAACAAAATAAAACAAGGAGAACAATGTTGGATACAAAAACAAGACAGTAGGAAATCCCCAATAGTTACTATATTGCATATTTTTATCCTATAAATAAATTCTCAAACTACCAGCTTTAGGCCTGCAAAGTCAGTCAAACTAGACAAGCATTAATTTGTTTCTTTACTTCAGTTCCTATCATCTAGGCCTCTATTCCTCCAAATTAGTCAGTTGCTTATGGGGAGGGTGGTGGTGAGGAGGCTCTTCTTTTCTCCCAGCCCATTCACTGGCTGGCTCACGGAAGGGTGCAGCTTGGCTTCTTGTCTCTCTCCTGGCCCACATGACTCGTTTTCTTTCATTATGATGCAAATTTCATATTCACCAGTAAATTTCATATATATGAGAAAAATTCAATTCCCAAAACACAACAAAATACAAAATACATAGGCATTAATCAAAAAAGAAATATATAGGAACTATGTATTTGTAGCTAAATTTTTATATTTTTATCACAGATTTTTAAAAATCAGCCTTGGTGGGATATATAAACACAGGAATACACATAGGCATTACATGTACACCTGTCTACCAACACACATGAAACAGAGACTTAAATTTATCACACCCCATCTTTTAAAAAGTTACACACTATTGACATGATTTCTCTTTTTACAGTCTTGAGCAATACTTAATCCTAAATTTGCATGTCTGATGGTAGTAATTCTCAGTTGTAGCAAGGTGAGAAATATATGGCTTGAAGGAGGCTGCTTGCCCAATTTATCTGAGGTTGAATTTCCTGAAGCTTTTTTTTCTTTTGCCTTAACTTGTTATAGGGCTTAATCAATTTAAAAACTCTTGCCCCAGATTGAAACATTTTTCATTTTATTGGGCTAAAATTTAGACATAGCTTGTCAGAAATTTATATGCTTTATTTAGCTCTATTGCTCAAGGTCTCTACTGTGAAAAAAAGAAACCAGTTTAGTAACAGTTTTCCTCACTAAGACAAACACAAAGACAAACCATCTTTAGTTAAATTTCTCTATTTTTTGGAGAGACAGTAGATCCCTGGAGTGCACTTTCCAGAGGGAAACCAGGCAGAGCGCATCAGCTTCCCAAGCAACATTTTTCCTTTTACCAACAAACGTGTCTATAGGCAGCAGATGCCATCAACAGGAAAGGAGGGATATTGCTAGGTGCAAAAGAAAGTGTCCCTGGCAGCTGCTGGAATGTTCCTCAGTCTTGACCATGACTAGCTAGAAGCAGTCAGTCCCCACCCCCTTTTTTTTTTCCTTTTCTAATTGTCTGCTGCTTTCTAATTGTATGTCCTCTCAGGAGCAAGGAACCACCTCCTGGCTGACTTACCAAAACTGTTACCAGCCACTTTGGTTCATACGCTTAGGTTTGTTAGCTTGCCACTGATCAAATGAAATGAGGCCAGATATTTTTGGTAAAAAAAAAAAAAAGAAGAATTTATTCCAAGCTAGCTCTGTGGAGATGGAGGGGCCCATTTGTCTCAAATCACCATCTCACCTTACACAGGCGAGTAAAGGTCCTTTATAGTAAGGAATAGACCAGAGAGGTGCACAGAGAGACAATGCAGATTTTTATACTTGCTTTATCACTTCCAGCCATCTTCAACTCATTATCACTTTCTTGTGGAAAGGAAGCTGGGCTCCAGCCTCCTGGTTCTGGCATCTGCATATTCTGTCACTTTGTCTGGCCTGAAGAGAGGAGGGGTTATTGATTTTGTGCTTAGCGAGAGAAAGCTTCGAGAAGTTGCTTCTCTCTATGAGGAAAAAAAAATCTAAGTTCTACTGTGCACTGCTGGTTACATTGCTATATGCCGGACTGTTTAACTGATCTGAATATATTAAATTATTTAATCTTCACCCTCTAGGGTACACATGTGTAACCCTCTAGAATGCACATGATTCTTCACTTTACACTTCACTTTATACTTCACTTGAAAAAACTGAAGAACAGAGAGGCTAAGTGACTTACATCAGGGCCACACAGTTCTTAAGAGCTGGAGAGGGATCTGGGGCTCATAACTTCTCTGATTGCTGACAGTGAGTTAATAGTTTACACATCAAAACAAATAAGAAGAAAGATGAACAAAATAGGCAGAGGACCAAGAACTTAAGCAAATTACTGAAAAATATATCTGACCATGAAACATATGTAAATATAGTCAGATTCATAATTAAAGAAACAGCATATTAAACACTAACAAGTTATTTATACCTATCAAATCATCAGTGATGAAAAAATGGTTAAGTACCTAATGTTGTCCACAGTACCACGATATGGACATTTCCATTCACTGTGAGTGAAAGAACAAACTTGTAACACCTTTATGAAAGGCAAGTTGACAATATTTATTAAAAAGCTTTAAAACAAGCCGGGCGTGGTGGCGCACGCCTTTAATCCCAGCACTCGGGAGGCTGAGGTAGGCGGAGCGTTGTGAGTTCCAGGCCGGTTTGGGCTACAACGCGAGTGTAAGACTGGCCTGAGCTACATAGTGCGACCCTGCCTCGAAAAACCAGGGCCGGTAGTTTGGCTCAGTGCCTTAAGCGCCTGCCCTGGCAGGCGCGAGGTTGTGAGTTCAATCCCCGGTGCCGCAAAAAAAAAAAAAAAAAAAAAAGCTTTAAAACACGCTGGTCCTTTGACCCTACTATTTCACTTCTAGGAATTTATTCTGATGGAATGTCAAATGAGTGCAAAAATGTCTGTGTAGTCACTTTCATTACACTATAATAGATCTGATAGAAAAATAACAGCAATCTACACCTATTAAACAGAGGTAATAAATTCCATTATACTAAAAATGACAATGGTGAACATATATTTTATGTGAATAATATTAAAAGATGAATATGACATAGTACCAAATTTTAAAATGTATTAAGCAGAAAGCACAGTTAATAGTTCTTTTGCAATATAAATTAAAATGCCTAGAAAGTTTAGTCAGAAATAAATACATAGATGTACTAAACTAATAATAGTTGTGACTTTAGGGTAGAATTAGTTTTTCCCCTGTGCTTTTTGGTGTTTTCCAAATTTTCTCTATTGAGCATCTTCTATAAATAAAGAGGACAACAATCATTCTTAAGAAAAATAAAGTAGAAAACATTTCTCTAGCCAAAAGAATGAACAGAATTTAGTGTCAGTTGCTAAAGGAAAGAAAACTGAGCAGAACAAGTTTGTGGATAAATAGAGAAGAGGCTACTCTCAGTAACAAGCAACAAGCCACCAGCTCATTGCAGAGTTCTTTGATGAGAGGCTTAGGCTTCTTAGCCAAGCAGTTGGCAAAAGTCTAGAAAGGGCTCGTAAAGAGATGATGAGAATAAGATTCTTCATCCAAAAACCTGCTTGTTCTCACTCTGAATAGTGTAGCACAGAAACAGGGCAGCATCAACATGATAATTCAAGACAGAGATCTGAGCCAAATGGAAGCAGGCAGTTGTGATAACCGTTGTGGGAAAAGTTGATTCACTAGTGCCTTAGGCAAGGAG
>RJWM01037736.1:0-17229 GCA_004363535.1 Dasyprocta punctata | reverse complement strand
CTCCTCATAAATACTTTATTTCCCACAAGCATTCCCATAAACTTGGCATTTGCCAAGGATCTAGACCGTCTGCTAGAGCAAGACCTGGCTGCTAACTGGGCTTCTCTGCTTGCGTTGCTTTTGGTCGGGCTTATCTCCTTATCGGACCGTGTGCTCCTCCACTCACTGGGCACCATATGGTCGCCAGCAGAAATAGCCCCCCTGTTGCCCTGCTCTGGGCACAATGTGCCTTTCCACCCTGACCTGTAAATGTGAAGTCATCACTAGATCTAAAACTTATTTGGACAGAGAGATTTTCTATAATCAGAAAAGCAAAAATGTAGTCCCTCTACTGTTTCTTAAAGCAACATATGCACTAGTCATACAGAATAACAAATTACATGTTTACACAGTGAATTCAAATGAACCATAGCTACACACAACATCCCTAACTCCTACCCACAATATTGATTGATAAAAGACAACATAGGCCAACATGATAATTCTAAATTTCAAAAAGAGGGCCACATATGAAAGGGGTGCCCTAAGCCACACCCATGCATGTTCAAGATCAGATCCATTCCTTCTGGGCATGGTTAGCATCCATTCTTTCATTTCCCTGGCACCTAACTCACAGGTGGGTAGAACTGGTCTCACCAAGTTCCCTGGCTCCTGCTGTCTGGGAAACATGGTCCTCCCACAGAACCTCAGTTCAGACTCTTTCTACTCATTCCCAATCTCAGTGCAGTCATTCCTACCTTTCAGGAACCCAGAGCTCTTCAGGGATAACTATCATCACACGCATCATTTCCTAAGGATCAAGTCTGTGCCCAGTCCTGCACCGAATGTTCTGTTTCTCTCTTTGGACTCAGAGCACTTCTGCACATCACGGTCAGTTCTGTGGTCTTGTACCCAGCTATCACCCACCCCATCTTAGAAATGCTGTCATTTCAGAAACCAAGCCCAAAGGGAATTTTTACTTTTCAGGGTGATGTCTTAAAATCATCTCTTGAAAAACATTACTTTCTCCAAAATCAGGGTTTAAGATTCTTTTGGAACCCTGAACTCTTTCTGGACAACAGATAGATAATAACCATCTGTTTCCGTTCTTCCCTGAGGACAAGCCAACAGAGAACAGCTTTTGTGTGTAGAATAAATTACTGGAACTAGAGGAAGCTAAGCATTTCCTGACCATAAAGACTGAAGAATTGTACTTGAGAGCTGAGACAGGTTGGCGATTCTCTGGAATAAGGGTACTAAAGATCTTCATAGGGCAGAGTCCGGTAAATTATGTTTTCTCAGGCCAGGGATATAGCTCAGTGGCACAGTAGCTACCTGGCAAGTGCAAGATCCTGAGTTCATTTCCTGGTACCAAAAAAATATTATGTTTTCTCTTGCATTGAATTCATTTCAGTCTCCTTTCAAAAATCCAGATAGCAAAATAAGAATTCTCTTCTCTTCTAACTTCTATTACTCCAACTTTGTTTTGTTGATTTATTACTTCAATTTATTTGTTTTCCTACTATTAAAATCTCCAGAATCTGCACAAGCTTGACTTTTCTTTGGGGAAACTATTTTAGGTTTTGCTTCCTATCTCTAGGGGGGTGTGTACATGTGCATGTGCATATGTTTTCTTACCTATCATCCTAATTCCTTATTTCCTCACTAAAAGCAAGTAATCTGTGAACTTGAGGCTTTAAGTCTTCTGAATAGAAATAGCTCTGTGAATAGGCAGTTGTTTGGGTATTTTCAGGAAGTGCCATGGGCTCCAGGTCCTCAGAGAGGTTCCCATGAGGAAGCCCATCATGAGGATCTGAAACCCAAAGCCCCAGGCCTTGTTCCAAACAAGGAGGCTTGGATTGCTGCTGGGACCTGCTCCTGACTTCCAGAACCGGTGAGAGCTGGTGGGGTTAGGTCTTCCTTCCTAGTGGAGGTGCCCTGAGATACACGCCATATGTGAGGAAAGTGAGTTTAGGAAAATGTGGCAGTGTTATCACACAAAGCTATTTTCTCCAAACAGTTTAAATTTCTTTGACTTAAATTTCTTTGACAATAGAGAGTCATGAAGACTAACTGGACTAGTAGATTTTAATTCTTAGCTCAGGGAGTCTGGTGTTGTCTGATGTGATAGAAGGAAACAAAAATTCTGTGAGAACAGACATTACTCCAAAGAGAACCCTAAGAGCAGAAACACACAGCGTGATCAAAATATACAGTGAACGTTTAAATTTTAAAAGTTTACACAGAAAAAGACATATAACCCATGAATCCTCCTAAAAACCTTCCCCTTTGCTGTGAACACACATACCCTATCTTTTTTACCACTTTCTGAAGCAGTTCTGGAAGTTTTCTTTCCTAAGTATCCTCATGAGGTTTAGTGAAAAATATGGTGAATTTTGCTTCCAAGTGCCATCCAACAAAAATGCAAGCTCGTAAGCATCACACTGTGCCCTCACCCATCTTATTCACCAGATCTGGCACTGTGCAATTTTTGACCTTTTCCCAAAGTTGAAATGACTGTGAAAGGTAAACGTCTTGGACTGATTCAGGACACCAAGTCTCCACAGCAACACAACTAACAGACACTCACAAAAGGACTCCTAGAAGTGCTTTGGAAAGTGACAGGAATGATGGGGTGAGTGTGTTGGAACAAGGGGGAGCACTTCAAGGAGATTTCATGGCAATATGTCTTTTACTGTGATAACTTTTTGAATTAAACATTCACTGCATTTTCTTTAACATACTGTGTGTGTGTGTGTGTGTGTGTGTGTGTGTGTGATTGCCTCACTTTTAAACTCCAAACTCCTAGATATCTGTTGTGCTTTCCTCCAGCGTGGATTACCCTCCTGGTGAAATATTCCAGGAAGGAGTTTAAGGGGCCGCTGGTCAGGACAGAGTCCAAAGTTGACAGAGGGATTTAGCTGCTTTCTTGCTTCCGGTTCATCCCCTCTTCCCGTGGGGACGGGGTGATGGAGAGGTGGTTTCTGCCTCTTCCGAGACCAGACCGGCTTTGAGGCTGCAGAGCCTCACCTGACTTTCAGAGACAGAGGGAGGCGACCGGCTCCTTCCTTCTTCCTTCCGGCTCTGTCCCCGGAGGAGGGTCCTGCGACCGAGGGGGTGGAGGAGGCAGAGCGGCCGGAGAGGGCGAAAAGCAGGCGCCCTGCCGGACCGAGGCGCACGCAGAGGAGCTGGAACTTCGACGGGGTAAGGATCCGGGGTCTCCTGGGCCGGGAGCCTTTGGGGCGCTGGGAGCTGCCTGGGCGCTGGAGCCCGGGTCCTGTCCGGAGCTGGATGGCAGAGCGGGCGCGGGAAACCCAGCTCAGGCGGGTGGCGCTGTCCGCCGCCCCGGTGCTGAAACGGGCCTGGTCCCTGTGGGAAGGGGCGGCTGCGGCCTCTGCTCCCAGGTCTGCCCCCGCCCCCGCCTCTCCAGCCTGGCTCCAATGACAGGAGCCCCTCCCTTGTGTCCCCCAATTCCACCGCACTCCTTTTACTCACTCCCCGAAGCCGCGCTGGCCGAGCCTGCTGAGCCGTCGGGGCGCAGGCAGCTGGGGGAAGGGGTTCAACCGCGTGCACCCCGCCACCCCGAGCCCTGGAGCCGCGCCTCCACCGCCGCTGGCTGGGGAAGGGTCTCCGCCGCTGCTCTCTCCCCTCGCTCGGGGCCGGGTCGTGCGGCGGAGGTTCCCCAAACACCCGTTGCCACCCAGGGGCAAAACGACTACGACTTGGGAGTCGGGGCACCCCGGGGCTCCCCCACCAGATCCTATTCATCCTGGGCGTCCAAAGAGACAGGCGGCCTGAGGAGGACGCAGTTCAAATTGCTCTGCTGACTGAGCGCTTTCCCTTTTAATGGTAAAATCGCACCCCCAGCCCTGGCTTCGGGGGCTTAGCCCCAGGGGGCCATGACAGGGCAGCAGCCTCTCTGATCCCTGGCAATCCGATCACCGGCCCGCGCCTGGATCTCTGTCCTCAGGCTCCTCTGGAGCTCAGCGGCTCAGCCCCTGCTGTCCCTGAGACCCGCGGGTGGCCGAGCTCAGCGGCCCTGGCGCTCAGGCCTCCCCTGGGCTGGAGCTGGGGCTGGGCGGGGGGACGGAGAACACTGTTTCCTTTCTCTCCCTCGGAATCACCCTACATCTTGCCGCTGTCAGTTGTTTCAGCTCCGTCCCCCTGAGGGAGCAGCCCCGGCTGGAGACCGCAGCGTGAGGCCGGGGTGGAAGGGAGCTAGAGCAGAGGGGCCTGGAGTCGGCTGCCCACTTTATTTGCCAGTGAACCGGGTTCCTCTGGCAGATGACCCGCTCTGCCTGGGCACAGTGTCGTGGGGAGCTAGGCAGCCCAATGGCAGACACTCCCCACGACATCTTTCATCAGGGCGAGGCTGGGGTCTGCAGCATAGACCCCGGTACCTAAACCCCTGGGCAATAGCCCCCCAGTTGCTATCCCACATTGGACAGCTCACACACACACACCACAACATTCTCTATGGACGATCTGTCTTCTCACTCACACTTTCACCCACACAGCACACACTCAGATCACTGTCTGGGTGTGGGGTCACCCTCTGCGGCACACTTTGAGGTTCCTACTTGCTAAGTGAGAGACGATGGGGTGGGGTGAACGATATGGCTTCCTGGTGACTGACACAGGACCTCTATCAGTCTCTCTGGGACTTTGGCCAGGACAGCATGTACCCCTTGCCTTGGATGCCCCTGTTTTTATGTCTTTTCAAACCTCTCTTACAATCTGCCAGAAGTTAACAATGGGTTGCCATGGCAACCACTCTCCAGTCACTATGGTACCCAGGATGTAAAGAGTTAGGAGCCACCTAGACTCTTCTGTAGTTCTGCCTGCAGAAGCAAGGGAAGATTAGTGATGCTCAGATTCCAGAGCCTTTCCCTGCCAGGTCCCCTCCTCTCCCTCCCCTCTCCACCGCACTCTCCTCTCCTGAAACCCTCCCTCGTCTCCCACCAACCACCCAGACTTCAGGGTGAGATAAGCCAAATTCTTTTCCCCATCTCCCCATTACATACATGGGGGTCAGGGTGTAAATGTTTTCCCTCTGACTTAATTCGTGTCCATGGCACACTGGCCACTCCTGAACACAAAGCATAAAGCTAAGTCCAGCGGGAGAAACACAATCAAATTAATTAAACAGGCACAGTGTCTGCCCTCTGGGGCCTCACAGTGTAGTGCAGGAGGCAATTTAAGCCACTGTGAGCCAGCCTGCCCTCTGGACCGACACAGAAGTGACAACCGTCCTGAGAGTGGAGAGGAGGGAGGGACCGACTCCTAGCCAAGGAGGGGGTTAAACTCCAAAGCAACTACTGAGCAAGGAGGAAAAGTTCTCCCTAGACAGGACGAGCAGGAGTAAGGATGTGAGGACTCATCAGGAGAGGACAGGCCCTGCTGGGGCACAGATTGGAACATCTCTGCCACTTAGCCCATTACTCATGCAGTATTTGAGGTTATGGGGCTCGGGGAGCAGTTCCTTGGCCAGAGCTCATCCCTCAGCCCACATCTGGACCAGAGCAGAGGAGGCTGGGAAACACAGGAAGCACAGGATGAACTTTGTTGAGCACTCCCTGCCAGTAAGTGGCAGAAGAAAATCCGTGACACTCGGAAGGGTGAGGGATTTGGGTTAGGTGGAGGAGCCCCTTGGAGCCGACGTGACCCAGGATATGAGAAGCCTTGGGTGTCACACTAAGAAACAGCACTGTAAGCCAGAGGAAACAAGCAGGCTCTGCAAGTTTCTGAGAAGAGGGACATGATTTGAACAACTTTTAGAGAAACTCTGGGGTTACTTTGGAAGGTTCATCCATTCTCCCATTCTTTCACTCCCCTTCCTCCTAAGCGCCAGGCACTGGACAGAGCACAGAAGTGAGAGACCAAAATGGGAGACGAGCCAAGGGTGTTATTTCAACAGTCCTAGGAGAGGGGCCAGGGCCTGGCCAAAGCTGGGGACACAGCTGGAAGAGGCCAGGAGCTGCCTCAGTCTGGTTCACCAGGAAACACCTCCCCCAGACACCCTGGCACTTCTTAATGAGTGGGTGCTGGGAGAGGACAGAAGGAGGGGTCGGCTCATTGGTGCTGTAACAGACAGGACTTGGTGAAGTTGGCTGGGGGGCAGGAGAGGGTGGGGTGTGAAAGGGCAAGCTGTCAGCTGAGGGCCAGTTGACCTTGGGTATCACTCATGGCATTGACCAGGTCAGGGAGGAAGCTGTGCTTCTGGGCAACATGGTGCTGACATTCAGGACAGTTTTGTACCAAGGGAAACTCTTCTCTTCTTTTACCCTCCTCTGTGGGATTCACATATATCACCTTGAGTTATAATAATGCAGTGTAGGGGTTAAACGGGGTTTTGTTCCCCAGTTCTGCCCACTAGGTGACTTTGAATAAGTTATTTAACCATTCTAAATCTTAGCTTCTTCGTTGTAAACTGTGAAAGCAATAAACTCACTTCACTGTGTTGTTGGCGGATTGAATGACGTGACGGAGGCAAATTCCTTGGTGCAGTGCCTGGCGGGTGGCAAATGCTCAAGGTTAGAAACAACCGTCCTGTCATTTCCCATGATGGCAAAGGCGAACTTTCATACTCTCACCCCAAAAGTTAAAAAGAAAAATTCCACTTTGCCTCCTGCACTTGCCACCAAGCCTGGTGGAGCCAATGCTTGAAGAAGGAAGGGGAGGCCTCGGCCCGGCCTCGCTGGCCCAAAATGTTGGGGCAGGAAGAACTGGCAGTTCTAGAAAGAGAGTCCTTAGGGTTGGCTGCAGAGAATTTGATTTCCCACCTCTGGCGTCATCTGGAATGAAATCTCAGCCCGAACAGCTGAGTCTCCTTGCAAGGCATTAATTTCAAAGCTGAGAGCGCTCAGCCCTGAGAAACCCCGAGTCCTGCTCTCTGAGTCAGTCCTGGAGAAGACACTTTCTGGGCATGGGACAGGACTCAGCCTCTGCTTCCTTGGTTGGGTCACATAACTGATCATCTCGGTCCAGTTTCAGGACGTTCTCTTCCACCCCAAATCCTTTTCTGTTCTTGGGAACAGTGTTCATTTCTATTCCCAGGCAGGAACTGAAAATTTGCAGCTGGCCTTAAGAAGCTTCCATTTGCTTGTGCTGTACATGGCGTAGAGGTTAGAAGAGGAAGCCATGAGATTTCTTTGGGAAACAAGACTCAATCCTCCTATCTCAGACTCTCGGCGGGTTTGAGACAGCCTACTCTGCATTCCCCAGAGTGGGGAGGGAGAACAGGATCCTAACCACCTCTCCTCCTGGTCTCCTAGCTCAGCCCTGAGCACAGGTGGATGCACGTTCACTGTGCAACACCTGAGCTGCCCTAGGGGACCTTTCTGGGGGCAGGTAGAAGAAGCTGTGATACTTACTGGTCCCAGAAATTGGCCTTTTCCTTGAGAGGCAGGGGATTAAGCCTGTAGGACTACAATTAGGTTAATCCTGGCTAATTAGATTGTCCTGCCTGTGTGAACTGCCTACCTCAGTTTGCCTCGCTGTAAAATAAAGATAGTAATAGACTCCTCATAGGGTTGCTGTGAGCATTAAATGAACTGAACTTGTAAAAAGCCACAGAGCAACCAGGTGTGCTGGGACCATGCCTATGATCCTACCACGTGGGAGGCTAAGGCAGGAGGAGCACCATGAGTGTGAGGTCAATCTGGGCTATGTAATGAGTTCAAGACCAGCTTGAAATACATAGAGAGAACCTATCTCAAACAAACAAAAATAAATAAAAATTTTAAAAAAGGTTGTAAAACAAAAACTCACAAGGCATAAGTCCTAAAACACATCATTATGAGCCAGGTGTGGTGGCACAGGCCTGTAATCCCAGCACTTAGGAGGCTGAGGCAGGAGGATTGCCCGTTCAATGCCACTCTGGGCTGTATAGTGAGTGCAAGGCCACCCTGAGGTACAGAGCAAGAGCTTGTCTCAAAAAAGTCTTTATGATGATGATAATGAATATGCCATTTTGACATTTATCACATTCTATTTTGTCAATTCCTTGCAGCAGACATGGTAGGTTTTGCATTTCAAAGTGCTTTAATTTTAGAGTTGATATTATTTCCTTATAAAGACATAATTTGAATGCCAATAAAAGTCATCCACTTAAAGTACACTGCTTTGTTTAATATATTCACAGCTCTGCGACCATCACAACATAGCTTTAGAACTTTTCAATCCCTCTAAAGAGACCCTGAATCCGGGGTCACATGGCCCTCCCCTGCACCAGGCAGTGATTACCCTGCTCACCGGCTTTGTGGACCAGCCTGCCATGCGCATTTCACTGCACTGGCATCAGGGTAACAGTCCAATTGCTTGGCTGTACCTCATTTGCTTATCCACTCATCGGCTGATGGATATTTAAGTCCTATCTATGAACAAGACACATCCTTCCGTCCATATCTTCTTCAAGACCACATTTACTGTCTTTCACACATGATTAAATAAGACCACTGATGCTGTCTTTCAGGAATGTTTTGCCTCGAACAAAAGTTTCAGAGTTTTTCCTCGACCTACACCCGGCACTGCATGAGTGCCCCCTGCCCTTGTCACTGGGGGAAGTCGCGTCCGGCCATGGGCTGTGTAAGGGGTCCAGCATCGAGAATCTCCCTCCTACCCTGCAGTTCTCAGTTGGGAAGGGGAAGACGAGAAAGGCCGCTGGCAGGGCGCTGTAGGAGTGGTTCCACAGCAGGCAGACGTGTGCCAGTGACTGGTTTATGTCTGACATTTAATTTCACAAAGCGAGACCAGCCACCCTCACATTTTCTGGTCACTTACTGAGTGCATTTGCCCAGGGTGATGCTGAGAAGGCCGAGTCCTGGAGGACTGGAGAGGGTGATGCCCGGGAGATAATGACTTCTAAGAAGATGAAGTCCCCAAACGGCGAAAGTGACCAGCCTGAGCAGGAGGACGCCAGGCAACTCGCCCGTGTGTCTGTCCATCCATCGAGGCCATGGCCTCTGCCCTAACTCTGCTCAGGTGTGTTTGTCATGGCTTTGGGTCCAGTCACGGTGCCTCTCTGATTCTCAGTCTCATCACCAAGGACGATGGTCATTCTGAAAGACACTGAATGGTGGGAGGTACTAGCAGGTGTCCTGGCCTATAACACCTCTGATGTCTCCATGGCATTCAAGGCTTGGAAAATAACGTGTCAACGTGGGTCGGAACAAGTTTTCATGGCTATAGCACACACACACAGAGAGGACTGAGCAGAAGCAACATTTAATGAGTATAAAGGTTATTTATTCATCAGGAGCAAGGAGCAAGGCGTTTTCCAGAAGCATAGTTTAATGAGAAAGGCTTCGCATCTTTGCTGCTTATCTGCTCTCTCCATCATGAATTCCTGACCATTTTCAACTGGGGTGCAAATGACATAGAGGAACAAAACCCCCAACCTACTCTATGTCCAGTACGAGTTCATTTTCTCTAAAATAGAAGAATGAATTTTAGGAACAACAGAAGTTAAGCGCAGAATATATTTATTGAGAGAAAGAAAGCTTCTGTCTGACAGAGACGGAAGGGGTCTCGAGTGGGTTGCCAAAGTCCCCGTCTTTTCTAGGGATTTTATAGAGCAAAACCATGAGGTGAGGTGGGTTCAAAATGGGAACTCACAAGGAGAAGGACATAGGTGGGACAGAACTGTGGTCAACCAATAGGATTAATTGCTCAGGTAAAATTGATTAAATCGGGGACAAATGGGGAGTCACATAGCAAGCTGGCGTGCATGCTTAAAGAACAGTGACTCTTCCTGTAGGGGGTTGGGATGGTGGCTTCTGGATTCCTCAGGGTGATAGAGACCTATCTAGAATATCAATTCCTGATGCTTATCCTTAGGAAGTATGTGGGTGCTGTTGATTTATCTTTTGTCTTGAGATCTGGCCCACAGTGGGAGGCGTCTGTCTCCCCCACAGTTGCAAAGCATCTGGTCTTCTGCACCAGCTCCTTCGAGGACCTAGCCCTGTCTGACTGCCTGTAATATTTTATCTAACTCAGTTGCCTGTAACAGAAATGTCTCGAGAGGCTCATTCACAGGACTGTTGTAAAGATCAGATGAGTTAGGGTGCATTTTAAGCTACTAGAACAGAAAGAACAGAACCAGTCAGAGTAAGTACTCGGTCAATACAGTGTCGTTACACTATTGTTCCTCCTCCACTTAGGCTGCACGTCTGTGTGTGTGTGTGTGTGTGTGTGTGTGTGTTTCACTGGAATTGAACCCAGGGCCTCAGCACTGAGCTAGATCCCAAGATCTTTGTTTTCAGTTTTTGAAACACAAACTCATGAAGTTGCTAAATTGCCCAGTCTGGGCTCAAAGTTGTAATCCTCCTGCCTCAGCCTCCCAGAGTGCTGAGATTACAAGCATGTGCCACCACACCCAATCCACACATTGTTTTTATTACCTACTAATCTGCATATGCTGGCTATTTGGAGAATAAAATACTTAAGAAAAAGGAAATAGGTTTTGCCTTTGAGGTTTTTGCAGTTAGTAAAAGAACAAGAAAAACACAAAAAATACCTGGAACACACGTAAGCCACATTATGTGCCTGCCCTAATCAGGTATCCAGGCCAATGGCAAGGCAATGATGAACCCCAGAGTGTAAAAGTCTCAAATCAGATCCCTAAAGGTGCACAGCACAGGTGGTTAACGTTAAAGAAACAGTGCAATTGTCTCTCACCTGGGAAGCCTCCTCCGCACTCCCTGAGACAGAGCCGGGTTTTCCTCCCTAATCCATACTGCAACGCCATCCTGCCTCTACCTCACTTTCCACACCTCTCGCACTACCCTACTCCCATTGGGTTACACACCTGTTCCCACCTCCTGCATGTTGTGCACTGAGAGGTAGAGACCTGTCCTCATAATCCTCGGGGCCAAAACAATGCCTGAGACACATTGGTCAGGAGTCAATACAAAGGCCTGGGCGAGGGAGGACGCCTCTGGTTTAATCATGTAAGCAACATGGCAGTCCTCTGAAGTGGCATGTGGTGCTGTTCATTCCCAGTTGGTTCCCAGAAAACACGTTCGCGTGGGAGAGGCTGGCAAACCTGCCTGCAGGCCACAGCGAGATCACCTTCAGGGCAGGAGGGAGGCATCTGCTTCTTGTTCTTGGAAATTAAAACTATATTTGTGCATTTCTAACCCCCTGCCGTGGACATGGTAAACAGCACAAAACAAAGCAGCGTGTGGACCACAGACCCAAGCTTCACTTTTTTCATTTGCAAAATCAGCACAACTACGGCCTCCCGGGGTGCTGGCGATCAGGAGCACTGGATAGCAGTGCTTCACGCTGGGCAGCAGCCTCAGGGTCACTGGGTGTGGTTTCCTGAGTTCCTTTGTGAGTTCTAGAAACCTGTTGGGCCATTCTGTACTCTCTTGAGGTGACATGACTTAACAGCTGGTAAAGGGAAAGAATCAAGTATTTAGTTTTCTTTTAGGATCAACCAAGTAATTAATGACTTAAAATCTTTTTCTTTAAGAATATCTTAGCTAACTGAGGAAGAAATGATAGACTATCACCAGTATACAGCATTTAATGAGTTGATGGATCTAGGTAACACTGATCAAGGGCTGCTAACCTTACGGCAAGCAGAAACACCAAAACCACACCCAGGATTTGGAGGCAGATTTATTTAACATCAGAGAGGCACTGGCAGGGAATCAGTTGTCCCTCAAAATGTCGGGCCCTGAAGGCCTAGGGAGAGAGGTTTTTATGGGGCTGTAAGGGGGAGGTATAGAGGTAGAGCACTTGTCTGTCTTTGATTGGTTTTTACCATATGCATCACAGTGACTGGTTGGTCATTTCCAAGAAACAGAAGCAACTGGAACTGCTACAGGAACTGTCACCTGGGCAACTGAAGTATTCTGGCTGGGGTGGGGCAGGCTTTTATTTTCTGCTACACTAACATCACCCAAAGAAACATCTTCAGGTCTTCTGAAGGAATAATGTAGCTGCCCACTGTGAAAGTCTCACTAAAACACAAGGATGGAATACAAATTTGATGAGCCCACTGGGTACACTCATCGGTATATAGGAAGTATTTTAAAGTTGGAATCCATGAAAACCTACACTATAGGAAACTACAAGACTAAAGTTCTGCCACAAAAGAAAACAGGGGTTTTAGGCAAAAAAACCTTTGGATCCACAAACTTGAAAAAGTGCATTAACCTATCAGAATATATACATCTGATCTGCACCCTGATTCTTTTTACATACTTATTTTTAAAGACACTCATTTATGACCTATGACATAATAGGGGGAGATCTTATGGATAATCTTAAAGTTACATTTCTTCTTAGCGATATACATTTTGCTCTGTCCAACTCCAAAGAGCACAGAATTAAAAGAGAAATTAGGCCAGGTACAGAAGTGCACAACTGTAATTCTAGCACTGAGGGAGGCAGAAGTAAGAGGACCACAAGTTCAAATCTAGTCTGGGCAATTTGACGACTTAGTGAGATCCTATCTCAAAATAAAAATGTATTTTAAAGGGCTGAGAATTTAGTTCAGTGGTAGAGAGCTCCTGGTATACAAAAGACCCAAGAGAGAAATCAGGTCTGCCCCTGCGCCTTGCAGGGCCTAGGTCAGGTGTGCAAATAACCCATTTACCATGTGTTTAAATATCTAGTACTTCAACAAAATCTCAGCTTTCATAAGCCTCTCCCCAAATATAAACAGGCTGGAGTCTAGGCAGCGGTATGCACACAGGCTACTGACTTGGGAGCTGATTTAAGGGAGAGGCATAGGGGTCTTGGAAGAAGACAAAGGTTAAGAAGAGGAAGCAAACCCAATGCACATCGTCAGATGTATGCCACTCTCCTCAGTGAGGGTTTCTTCAAGGAGACTGTGGGAGATATTTTAGAAGGGAGTGGTACACCCATTATGGCTGGGATCTGGAATGTCCTCTAAAGGGTCTTGTGTGGAAAGCTTGGTCCAGTGCAGCAGAGTTCAGAGGTGGGGTTTGGGGACTAGATCATGGGGGCTCTGGTCCATTGGATCCAATGGATTAGTCCACTCATGGGTTCATAATTGCATGGGCTATTGGGAGGCAATGGAGCCTGTGGGGGGAAGAAGTGCACACGGGCGAGAGGCCTGGAAGTGAATCTTGTTCCTGGTCCTTGTTTGCTCTCTTTGTTTCCTGGTTGCCATGGGATGAGCAGCCATGCTTGACCATGCCCATTCACCACGATGCTCTGCCTCACCACAAGCAGCAACAATGGAGCCAGGCAACCATGGACTGAAGTCTCTGAAACCATAAGCAAAATACACCTTTCCTCCTTTAGATCGTTTTCCTCGGGTATCTCATCACAGTGACTAAAGCCTGATTAATGCAACACCCTCTGAGTGCAGCTTCAACTAGTTGAGGGTGGTTGCCTGAAGGATGCTGATTGTCTAGCACTTGTGGGTGTGCTCTTGTGCCAAAATGGTCGATGTGATTGAGCACATTACCCTGGGAGACACAGGGAGGCCTCAGGGAAGAAGAGGAACAATCCGCAAAATAGCTAAAGTAACGAGCAAGGTGCTATGGGGTTACCCTGCTTACAACTTGTTGCCATAGTAATAGCTGGACTGAAGATGGCCAGGAAGCAGAGAGCCAGAGATGGCCATTACAGGGGCTAAGCTAGGACTCTGATAAATCAAACATGCCCCGCCCTCCTGTTGTGACAAATACATCTTCATAATGATCTTGACAGACTTAAACTATCACAAGCTGCAGTATTGAGTCAGGACCCAGCTGAGCTAACAGCTGCGCTTGAGTGACTTGGGATGTGAGGATGGTGGAGAGCAAGGCCTCCATGGGGCTGCTCTGGGGCAGCGCCCCAAGTCTCTTACACTGACCTCCCTCTAGGTACAGAATTAACTTGGTCCCAAAGTGAGCCACTGGGGCATGCATAGGAATTGCCATCTTTCTCTGGAGTGTTCTCTACTCACACTCAACACATTTAAGCCTTGCGGCCACCCCAGAGAGCTGTGCTAGGGCTATTTTAAGGAAAACATTCTCAGAAGTTATTTTCCAGTTGGAAGAGTTGTCTGTAAGTCACAGAACTGATCCCACACCAGCCCCACCTGAAGGTCAGCTCCCTTTCTCCTCAACCCTAGGGGCACCTCGCAGGGTTGGTTGAAGGGAAGGCATTCCAGCACAAGGAAAGTGCCACACTATTAAGCTCTATCTATTGGACAAGTTTTCTGCTGGGCATCTCTGAGTCTCAACTTGGCCATCTGAATAAGGAAAAAGTCACAAATGCCCTAGCAGGTTAAGTGGCACTAAAGGAGATAAAGTATAACGGGTTTAGCAAGTTTTGCAAAAATTTTCTGAATGTCAGTATTGTTACTTTTTTTTCCACTTAAAAAAAAATTCAGGAGAGCTACAAAATGTGCCAAATTATAAGATTAAAAGTAAGGAAATGAGCTCTGGTGACGCTAGCCTGTAGTATAGCTACTCAGCAGGCTGAGGCAGGAGGATGGCAAGTTTGAGGCTGGGTTGGATAACTTAGCAAGACCTTGCCTGAAAAAAAAAAAGGTGCTGGGGATGCAGCTCAGCACTCCCCCCGATTCACACCCTGGAACCTCCAGATTCTGGCTTCCTTACCTCGGGTATCCGCTTGGTTATTCCTTTCAGCACTGAGCTCTGGACAGCTCCTGGGTGTGGCCTCACCCACAAAGGCTCAAGGAAGCCCAGAGACAGGCACCTAAAATTCAGCTGGCAGGAACTGAGGGAGGGCATGGAGGAGGGCGCAAGCCAGAGCTCGCCTGGGGGACGACATGGAGCAGCCTCTGCTCACGAGGAGCCGGGCTTGCGTCACCTCCCTGCCCTGACTGTGCATCTGCTTTGTGCTCATGTTTCCGCTGCCGCCTTAGGGTGAAAGTGAGAAGCCGGAAGATGGCCAAGGTCAACACCCAATACTCCCACCCTCCCTTGGCCAGAGTGAAGACCATGGAGAGCGACCTTGATCGTGCTGAAAATGGCCTCAGCAGGTAAGGTGGGCTTTCTGTTGTGTGCCTGCCACAGGTTAACTCCGGAGCAGATCTAGGCTGTGGAGGAAGACTGCCTTAGCACTGGCCGGGCATGCATTGGTGGCCAGGGTGGCCACCCCATTGTTGCAGATGAAACTATAAAACTTATTTCCAGGCTGCCACGCTTTGCCCTGCGTGTCTAAAAAATGCTCTGAACTCTCTCTGCTCCAGCCCCTGCCCTGGACACTAAGGATGTAGTATAAGCCGTGCCCTTCGCTTCCAGGGCAGTGTCAGGATTCAGCTATGCTCATGGGCCTAAGTGGGGAATGGGTGGTCCTTCAGCAGCCAAGCTGTTAGCCACATCGGTGACATCCTGACTTGGGCAGCCATATGGAAATCAGGGGCCTTGAATGCCACTTCTAAGTTACTAATAGATCTTGACCTCCTCTGCCTCAGTTTCCTCACCTGTAAAGTGGAATCACATTCTTTTCTCGGGTCCTGGTGTGATGGTAATGACACAAGACATTACCTATGGGGTACATGTGGACACACACTTTTATGACTCTTACATTCTCAATGAGACAATTAGGTTGACCCATGAGAAACTTTCTTTCCAATACTAATGTTGTTATACAGAGTTGAAATTTTCTCCCTGCTGTGAAATGTCCGTGGATATTTCCCGATGGCCCCAGCATGCAGTGACAGCCTGCAGCTCCACTCTCCTCATCCGCCACGTCCCCGTGCCCACCCGCAGGCAGGACTTCCTCTCTCGGAGGCACAGCTGCGCTGTTCTCTGCCTGTCCAGGTTCTTGGTCTCAGCACTTCAGCAAACACTGTGAATAAGGGAGGGTCAACAATCTCAAAGAGATTGAACCCCTGTTACTGCAAATTTATGCAATCCTTGCACCCTACTTTCTGAGATTCAGATCAAGGAAAGAAAGTCTCAGAGCTGCCAACAGATATTCATTTCCTCTAACCATTATAAGATGGTGCTAGGACCCCAGGAAGTTGCCCGGGACTTCAGAAGCATCAGAAAATCCCATCCTAACCAAACATGTTCCTCTAACTGGCCTTTTGTAAATGCCTGTGACCCGTTGCTATGGACTAGTTCCTGTGGGCTAAAGCATTCTGCTTTACTTAAAAGAAAAAAGGACAGGTAGAACATTTGCCTCTGCTAAAACCTTAGCATGTATTAATAGTTTCTTCCCCATAACAAGCTGCTCAAGGCCTTTGAGAGGGAGCGTTGATGAGAGTGTTGGTGTCAGAGGAGAAAGAGCCCCAGCTCAGGCCCAGAAGAGACGCCAGGTTTCTGGACTCCGGCCCGGTGGGAGAAGCACAAAAGCTGCCAGGGTCAGGCTCTTTTGATTAAATGGACCTTTCCCCGTCACCCCTTCTGCCTGGAGGAGCAAGAGTTGAGCTCTTGGTGGGGCGTCCAGATTCCCTAGGGCAGAGAAGGCAGCAAGCAGAGACTTGGTGTTTGGACAAAACACATCTTTGCCTTGAAATTCTTGCCCATTAAAAAAAAAAAAAAGACTCTAAGTCTGTAATCCCAGCACTCAAGAGGCTGAAACAGGAGGACTATGAGTTCAAGGGTAGACTGGGCTACTTAGGGAGACCTTGTCTCAAACAACAAAAACTAAGACAAGGAAGGAAGGAAGGAAAAAGGAAGATAGGAAGAAGAGAAAAAAAAAAAGAAAAGAAAGCTTTCAGGATAAATACCTGGACTTTGTGACTGTGTACTGTAGTGTTAATCACTGTTTAATAATATCCAGAAGCTGGCGGGGGCTGTGTGCCGTGTGTCCCTTTGCTAAGAGTCCCCGGGATGAAGGAGCTGCCATACCCAGGTTCCCTGAGACATTCCTGCCCATGCCACATCCTGGTCTTTCACCAAACTAGAGACCCAGTTTTCTCTTTCTCTTTAATAATCATTGGAGTTATCGTCCCAGGGTAAGTCATAAAGAGGGATAAAAATACTTCCTTTGAGTGAGAACATCTTAGGCCCTGAAAATACCAGAAATTAAAATCTATTGCTTTTCTTTCCTGCTTAGTTCTACTTATTTGACTCAATTATCTAGGAGCTGTCTGGCATAGTTTTGAAGATAATACAATAGTGAAAGAATTAAGAATACACTACCAAAGCTGGGCGTGGTGATGCACACCTGTAATCCCAACACTCAGGAGGCTGAGGCAGGAGGATCATTGCAAGTTTGAGACCAGTCTTGGCTACAAAGTGAGCTCAAGGCCAGTCTGAACTGCATAGTGATACCCTGTCTCAAAAAGACAGAAAAAAAAAAAAA
>RJWM01037735.1:0-17225 GCA_004363535.1 Dasyprocta punctata | reverse complement strand
GGTGTGCGCCAGCACCACGCGGGGCCGGCGAGTGGGGGCCGGTTTCGGCCCATTTGGTTCTCCTCCGGGGTCAGGCGGCGCCCAGCACCGGAAGGCGGCTCAGTTCTCCCTTGGTGTGCCTGAAATTACCATTATTTGCAGATGATATGATGCTCTACATATAAGACCCCCAAAAACCATTAGAAGACTTCTAGAAATAATGACCAAATTCAGTAAAGTAGCTGGATACAAGATGAACACTCAAAAATCAATAGCATTCCTGTACACAAACAACAAAGTCACTGAGAGAGAAATAAGGGAAATCACACCCTTCACTATAACATCCAAAAAATGAAATACTTAGGAATCAATCTAACAAAGGAAGTAAAAGATCTATACAGTGAAAATTACACTACTCTAAAGAAGGAAATCGAACATCTCAGAAAATGGAAAGGTATTCCCTATTCATGGATAGGAAAAACAAACATCATGAAAATGGCCATTCTCCGATAATTATTATACGGATTTAATGCAATCCCAGTCAAAATGCCACTTGCCTACCTCACAGAGCTAGAGAAAGCATTCCTGAAATTCATCTGGAACCAGAAAAGACCTAGAATAGCAAAGGCAATTCTGGGCAACAAAGGGAAGGCAGGAGGCATCACAATCCCTGATTTGAAACTATACTACAAAGCTACTGTGATAAAATCAGCATAGTCCTGGAATCAAAACAGACCTGAAGATCAATGAAATGGATTAGAAGGTACAGCCACAATTACAAACACACTTAGCCACCTCATCTTTGACAAAGGGGCCAAACGTGTACATTGGAAGAAAGCCTCTTTAACAAATGGTCCTGGAAAAACTGGCTTTCTATATGCTGTAAACTGAAACTAGATCCATGTCTATCACCATGCACTGAAATAAAGTCAAAATGGATCAAAGATCCGAATATTAAAAGAGAGACACTAAACTTACTAGAGGACAGAGCAAGTAAAAATCTTGATGACATAGGAGTAGGCAGAGAGTTCATGAACAAAAATCAAATTGCACAGGAAACACTTTCCAGAATCAACAACTGGGATCTCATCTTACTGAAAAGTGTTTGCACATCAAAGGAAATCTCCAACAGAGTGAAAAGAAAACCCACAAATTGGTAAAATATCTTAGCCAATTTTCCATCAGACAAAGGACTTCTGTCGAAAATGTATAAAGAATTAAAAGAAATCAGGCCCCTAAAATTCAAGGACCCAATCCAAAAATGGGCATCTGAGATGGATACACACTTCTCAGACAAAGAAATACAAGTGGCAAATAAATATATGGAAAAATGTTCAACATCAATGGTCATTTGGGAAATGCAAGTTAAAACAACACTGAGATTCCATCTCACTCCAGAAAGAATGGCCAAGAGTAAAAAATCAAGCAACAACAAATGCTGGAGGGGCTGTGGGGAAAAAGGAACCCTTCTCCACTGTTGGTGGGAGTGTAGACTGGTGGAATCACTGTGGAAGTCAGTGTGGAGATTCCTCAAGAAGCTAGGATTAGAAATCCCATTCAACCCAGCTCTTCATCCCACTTCTGGGCATTTTCCCAGAAGAATTGAAAACAGCATACCACAGTGATATCTGTGCACCCATGTTTATAGCAACCCAATCTGTAATAGCCAGATTTTGGAAACAACCCAAGTGCCCATCGATCAAATGATGGATAAAAAAGATGTGGTATTTTTATACAATGGGGTACTACTCAGCTATTAAGAAAGATTGCATTGAGACTTTTGTAAGTAAATGGTCACGACTTGAGACCATACTCACAGGTGAGATAAATCAAACCCATATGTGTAAATACCATATTGTCTCTGTAGTGTAAGAAACTGAAAAAGTATATATGATCCAAAATCTATAATAAATGTTAAGTAAGGGTAAAAAACAGATTGAAGAGCAAAAGTAATTGGGAAGGGAAAAGGGGGAAAGAGGGAAGGGAAAAGGAAAAGATATAAAACTGTATATATGTGTATGTAAGACAACTAAAACGAACACACTGCTGAATGTATTCGGTATTGAGAAAGAGCAGTTAATACTCCTATGATTAGATCAATTTTACATGTCTATATCTGTTAATATAAACAACAATTTTGAAGATAATGATATGCAATGTTGCAACCATTGTCAAGTTTCTATCATCCTGTTTTGTAAACCTGTAATGTTACTGCTGTGCATTTACCCTAGTCGTTTGTTTGTCTCTTTTGCTTTTTGTCTTTGTTATATGTGTCTTTTTTTCTCTTTAATAAATTAAAAAAAATTTACATGTCTATATCTGTTAATCTAAACAACCCTTTTGAAGGTAATGATATGTTATAATGCAACCATTGTCAAATTCCTATCATCTTGTTTTGTAAACCTATAATGTTATTGTATTGGATTTGTTGTTGTCATTTGTTTGTCTCTTTTGCTTTTTGTCTCTCTTTTCTGTATCTTTTTTCTGTTAAATAAAAGAAAACAAAAAATATGGTGGAACATAAGAAAATGATGGAAACATTGGATGAACAAAGAAGGCAGAATTGGAATGCATGAAACAGATTCAAAGGGTTATTCAGGAAATTAAAAGTTCCATTGAAAGCTTGCAAAACCACTTCAATGAAGCGGAAGTTAGACTCTGAGACCTTGAAGACAAGATGGAAGCTTATGGTCATGAAAGAAGAGATCTCTTAAGAATAAAAAGAAAATAGGAAATAATTCAAAAGCTGCAAAATGATGCAAAGAGAAACAATATAAGATTGATAGGTGTAAATGAAAAAAGTAGTAGTCAACACAAATGACATACTAAGATTTTTTACAGAAATAATAGCAGAAAATTTTCTAAACATGGGAAGAGAATCTGATATACAGAGAAGTGAGGCATATAGCACCTCGATTAGTCATCACCAAAATAAATCTTCACCTATACATACAATCATTAGAATATCAGAAACTCAGCACAAGAACAGCATATTAAAAGCTGTCAGAGAAAAGAAATAGATCATCTATGAAGGAAGCCTATCAGAATCACAGCAGACTTCTCAACAGAACCCTTCAAGTTAAGAAGAGCTTAGAGTGAAGTGTTTCGAGTCCTGAAAGGAAACAACTTTCAACCCAGATTGACGTAGCCTGCAAAACTATCTTGGAACATTGATGGAGAAATAAGATACTTTCATGACATAGAACAACTGAAGAAATTCATGACCACCAAACCAACACTACAAAGAGTACTGAAAAACACTCTAGAAAGAGAGAAAGATAAGTACAATTCCAAGAATAACCGCAGAAGGAAACCACCACGTAGGGCAAACAATTAAACAGAAAACGTAGAAAACCAGCAACAGAAAGATAACATGACAGGGATAAGTCAGTATATATCTGTTATACCTATCAAAGTAAATGGTCTCAACTCACCAATAAAAAGAAACAGACTGGCAGAATGGATTAAGAAACAAAATCCAACATTATGCTGTGTACAAGAAACACATTTAACTCAAAAGGAAATTCATAGATTAAAAGCCAAAGGATGGAAAATAATACTCCATGTGACAGGAGCCCAGTAAAAAGCAGGAGTAGCTATTCTATTTGCAGACAATGTGGACTTCAAACTAAGAATGATCAAAAGAGATAAAGAAGGTCACTACATATTTGTGAGGGGAAACCTTGAAGAGGAAGAGATTATAATCATAAATTTATGTCCACCAAATATGGGTGTAGTCTACTATGTAAGACAAATCTTCATAGACATAAAAAATCAAATAAACAATAATGCAGTTATACTGGAAAACCTTAGCACCCCATTGTCAGAAAGAGACAGATCAACCAAACAAAAAATCAGAAAAGAGATAACAGAACTGAATCAAACTTGTGAACAAATGGACCTAGTAGATGTATATAGAGTTTTCCACCCAACAACATCAGAATACACATTTTTCTCAGCTGCACATGGATCATTCTCTAAAATAGACCCTATACTACCCCACAGAACATGCTTAAGTAAATGCAAAGGAATTGAAATAATCCCAAGCATATTATCTGACTACAGTGCAATAAAATTGAAATTTAATGACAAAAGAATCCTATAGAACTGCATAAACAAATGGAAATTAAATAACACACTCCTAAACAACCAACGGATCACAGAAAAAAATTACAAAAGAAATTAAACAATATCTACAATCAAATGAAAATGCAAATGCAACTTACCAGAACCTGTGGGAAACGAAAGCAGTCCTCAGAGGGAAATGTATAGCTGTAAACTCCCATATCAGGCAAATGGAACTATCACAAATAAACAACCTAATGCTGCACCTCAAAATTCCAGAAAAGTAAGAGCAATTCAAACCCAAAACCCAAAGAAGGGAGGAAATTATAGAGATCAGAGCAGAAATTATTGTAATTGAAACTAAGGAAACAATACAAAAAATTAATGAATCAAAGAGTTGGTTCTTTGAAAGAATAAATAAAATTCATAAACCCCCCAGCCAACCTTATCAAAAAGAGGAAAGAAAAAACTCAAAAATCCATGCAATAAGAAAGGAAAAGGGTGAAATCACTACAGACACTGTGGAAGTACAAAAGGTCATCAATATCTACTTCAAAAACCTTTACTGTCATAGATTCAATAACACAGAAGAAATGAACAGATTCCTAGAAACATATAAATCACCCAAGCTAGATGTAAAACTGCTGAATAACCCAATTTAAGTTAACGAAATTGAAAATGTAATTAAAACCTTACCAACAAAGACAAGCCCAGGTCCTGATGGAATCAGTGCTGAATTCTACAAGAAATTTAGGGAAGACAATGCCAACACTCCTCAAGCTCTTCAATGAAATTGAAAGGGAAGTAAGTCTCTCTAACTCATTCATGGAAGCAAGAATTACCCTAATACCAAAACCAGAGAAAGACCTAATCAAAAAAGAAAATTACAGGCCAATCTCCCTAATGAACATAGATGCAAAAATCCTCAATAAAATACTGGCAAATAGAATACAGCAAGTTATCAGAAAGATTATACACCATGATCAAGTGGGATTTATCCCCGGAATGCAGGGATGGTTCAACATACACAAATCAATACATGTAATACACCACATCAACAGGGCTAAGGACAAGAACCACATGATCATCTCAATAGATGCAGAAAAAGCTTTTGACAAAATCCAACACCCATTCATGATAAAAACCCTACAGAAAATCAGACTACATGGTCTCTACCTCAACCTGATAAAAGCCATATATCATAAACCAACAGTCAACATCTTACTAAATGGACAAAAACTGAAAACTTTCAACCTAAAATCAGGAATAAGACAAGGATGTCCATTATCACCACTCCTAGTCAATATAGTTCTGGAAATATTAGCCAGAGCAATTAGACAAGAGAAAGAAATAAAGGGAATAAGGATAGGAAAGGAAGAATTGAAATTATGATTATTTGTGGATGATATGATACTCTACACAGAAGACCACCAAAACTCCATTGAAAAACTTCCTGATGTAATAACCAAATTCAGTAGTGTAGCTGGATACAAGGTCAACTCTCAAAAATGAATAGTATTCATGTATACAAAGAACCAACTCACTGAGAGAGAAATAAGGGAAACCACACCCTTCACTATAGCATCAAAAAAAATGAAATTCTTAGGAATCAATCGAACAAAGGAAGCAAAAGATCTTACAGTGAAAATTACAGTACTTTGAAAAAGGCAATCAAAGAGGATTTCAGAAAATGGAAAGATATTCCCTGTTCATGGATTAGAGAAATAAACTTTGTGAAAATGGCCATTCTTCCAAAATTGTTATACACATTTAATGCAATTCTAAGCAAAATAACAGTAGCATATCTCACAGATCTTGAGAAATCATTCCTAAAATTCATCTGGAACCAGAAGAGACCAAGAATAGCAAACACAATTCTGGACAACAAAAGCAAGGCAGGAGGCATCACAATTCCAGATTTGAAGTTATGCTACAAAGCTACTGTGATAAAATCAGCATGGTAATGGAATAAAAATAGACCTGAAGATCAATGGACTAGATTAGGAGATACAGCCACAAGTACCAACACATTAAGCCATCTCATCTTTGAAAAAGGGGTCAAATATTTTCACTGGAAAAAGATAGCCTCTTTAATAAGTGGTGCTGGAAAAATTGACTTCCCATATGCCAAAAACTAAAACTAGGCCCATGCCTACCACCATGTACTAAACTAAAGTCAAAATGGATCAAAGATCTAAATATTAACATAGAAACACTAAATCTGCTGGAAGAGAGAGAGAGCAGTGGCCACAGCAGCAAACAAGCAGAGTCTGGGAACCAGCCCCACGTGTGGGCTGTGGTTGGAGTGGGAACAACCAGACCCCAGCCCCTTCTGGTGCAGAGGCTGGCAAACAATCAGTACCAATCCTCCCCATCCCCCTGTAAGCAACCAGCTTATCTGGTGAAACACAGACTATGATGATAGCTATTCAGGTGAAGTGCAATTGAATACCTGTAGTGCTTTGGTGTTTCACTGACACTGCAGGTCTAGGGCCAGTGGTATGATCATAGGTTCAGAGGATATTGCTAAGCAGTGTGTCATCCAGGCTGTATCTCCTTCTGAGGGTTGTAGCCATTGTTGATTCCCTATGGTCTTGTTTTGAGGTCCTATATCATTTCCTTTGTTTTACTGAGCTGGGTTTTATTCTCTTTTGTTTTGTTTGATTATGTTAAATCCAATGGCATGAGAAGCTATTTCAAGGATAGCAAGATATATTATGGTAGCAATTTTGGATTTACTATTGACTTGTTTTGAAATCCTTTATCACATTCATGGTTTTGCTTTTATTGTTTCTATTGTATTCTGTTCTGTTAGATTTTTACTATCTCTGAAGTTATCTGCAGCTATTTTGAAGATATCAAAAGGCCTTATGTTAACCACTGTTGATTTTGTAATGTTTTGAAGTCCTGTATCTCTTACTTGGTTTGTTTTGATTGATTTTATTCTGTTATATACTCTTTAAAATAAAAAAAAATCTGCTGGAAGTCAAAGTTGGTAGAAACCTTGAAGATATAGGGGTAGGCAGAGAATTCATGAACAAAAGTCATACTGCATGGGAAATATTTCCCAGTATCCACAATTGGAATCTTGTCTTAAAAAGTTCTTGCATGTCAAAAGAAATTTCTGATAGAGTGAAAATAAAACCCAAGAATTGGGAAAAAATCTTAGTTAACTGACCTTCAGACAAAGAACTTTTGTCTAGACCATACAAAGAATTTTAAAAAATGAGGCCCCCAAAATTCAAAGACCCAATCCAAAAGTGGGCATCTGAGATGAATATACACTTCTGAGCTGAAGAAATACAAATGGCAAATAAATACATGAAAAAATGCTCAACATCAATCATCATTCAAGAAATCCAAATTAAAACAACACTGACATTCCATTTCACTCCAAAAGGTATGACCAAGATCAAGAAAACCAACAACAAGTGCTGGAGGGGCTGTGAGGAAAAATGAACTCTTTTCCACTATTGGTGGGAGTGTAGGCTGGTGCAACCCCTGTGGAAATCAGTGTGAAGTTTCCTTAAGAATCTAGGATTAGGGATTCCATTTGAACAAGCCATCCTGCTTCTGGGCATATTCCCAGAAGAACTGAAAACATCATAGTACAGTAATATATGTGCACCCATATTTACAACAGCACAATTTGTAATAGCCAAATCTTGGAAACAACCCAAGTGCCCATCAGTCGAGGAATGTATAAAAATGATGTGGTATTTTTATACAATGGAGTACTATTCAGCTATAAAGAAAGATTGCATTGAGGGTTTTAGAAGTAAATGAGCATGATTTGAGGCCATATTCATAAGTGAAATACATCAAACTCACATGTGTAAGTACTGTATTGGCTCCCTAGTTTAAAAAACTTAAAGAGCAATACGATCCAAAACCTACAATAAATATTGTGTAAGGTAAGAAACTACTCAAAGAGGAAAAGTAACTGGAATAAGGGAAAGGTGGAAATAAAGAAGGAAAAAGGTAAAAGACATAAATTTGTATATATATACATAAGATAGCTAAAATGACTATTCTACTAATTATATTAGTTGTTGGAAAGAAACAGTTAATACTCATATGATTAGATCAATTTTACCTGTCTATATCTGGTAGTCTAAGCAACACTTTTAGGTAACAATATGCAATATTACAACCATTGTTAAATTTCTATCATCTTGGTTTTTAAACCTATACTGTTATTGTTTTGGTTTGTTGTTTGTTTGTCTCTTTTGAGTTTTGTTTTTCTTTTTTGTGTCTTTTTTTTCTCTTAAAAAAAGATGTGTGCAAAGGATAGCACGCATAAAATAACAGGGCAGGTGTAAAAGTGGTGAAACTAAACAGAGACTAAAAGGAAAAAAGTGAATCTCCCAAATGTAGCATTATGTTCCATAAAGGAAGATTTCACCTAGAATCAGGAACCTTTAGCAAGGTGCGAAGAAAATTTCAGGTGTAAGGAGCAAGTCTTTTTAATTATCAGTAGCAGGACAAGTAGATATCTACAAGGAAAAGAATGAAGTCAGATTCCTACTCCATATCATATATATATATATAAATTAAATGGCTCGAAGATCATTGTAACAACTAAAACCATACAAATTCTTGGAAGAAAACATAGTCATAAATATTGCTGAGTTTGGATTCATCAATTGTTTCTTAGCTATGGAACCAAAAGCACAAGCAGCACAGGAAAAAAATAGGTATCTTTAACATTATGCAAATTAAAAGATTTTATGCTTCAAAGGAGACCATTATGAAAGTGAAGACAACCTACAGAAAATGAGAAAATTTTTGCAAATCATGAATCTGAAAATGGACATACATTCAGAATATACCAGTACCTCATACAACTTAATAATAAAAAGATAATCCAATTATAAATGGGCAAATTATCTGAACAGACATTTTTCCAAAGAGAATGTACAAACATCTAATAAAAACATGATAAAAGTGTTCATCAATATTAGCCACCAGGGAAGTGCAAATCAAAATCACAATGACACACAATTTCACATCTAAGATACTATAATAAAAAAGACAGAACAAGTTTTAGTGAGGACATGGAGAAACTTGAATCTCCATGCACTGCTAGTGAGAATGTATAATGGTACAACTGCTGAGGAAAAAAGCTTGGCAGCTCCTCAAAAAGACGAACATATTAGCGAGACAATACGATATTGACACATGCGAGTCTGATTTATTTCACTTTAAGTATGGTCTCAGGTTGCGTCCATTTACCTATATAAACCCTGAGTCTATCTTTCTTTATGGTTGAGTAGTACTTCATTGTATAAAAATGCCACATCTTTTTTAATCCATTCCGTGGTTGATGGGCATTTGGGTAGTTTCCAAGATTCAGCTGTTACAAACTATGTAAAACTGAAAGAGGAAATCACATACAAAATGTACAATAGATATTGTGAAAGTGAAAGGGGAAGAAATTGCTGAAAAGGAAGGAACAACTGGGATGAGGAAAGGAGAAAAGAAAGAAGTGAAAAAATTTTGTATACATATAATATATGATAGATAATTATACTACAAATCTCTGTTAGTTCATCGAAAGGATGGGTTTGTGCTTTCATTGTTTGATCATTTTAATGCCAGTTTCTTGTAATCTGAGCAACAGATTTGAAGATACAAATATGCAATATATTAACCACTGATAATCTCCTATTATGCTGTTTTGAAATTCTGTATCATCATTTTTGTTCTTTTGTCATTTTAAAATAAAAAAGTTAAACAGTTACTATTATGATCTAGTAATTCCCCTCCTGTGTATATTTCCAGAAGAAATGAAAACATGTCCACACAAAAATTGTACAAATGTGTTTATATTATAATATTATTATTATATTAATTATGAATAATTAATATTATTCATAATAGTCAAAAAGTTGAAATATTCCTATGTCCAACAACTGAAATGGTACATCCATACACTGAAATATTATTTTGTGATAAAAATGAATGAAATAATGATACATCCTCAACACAGGTGACCCTAGAAAACAGTATGCTAAATGAAGGAAACCAGTCACAACAGACAATTATAGGATTCTATATATGTGGAATGCCCAGAATATGTAAATTTATATAGAGAGTATATTTCATAGTTTTCTAGGTCCTGGGATGTTGGGGAAAAATGGGGGAGTGGTAACCAAAAGGTACTGTTTCTTTCGGGGTAGCAAAATTGATTGTGGTTGTTTGTATTTATTAAAAACCACAGAACTGTATATGACAAATATACAGTTGATATGTGCATTATATTTCAATAAAGCTGTTAGCTCTCTCTCATGTTGCCCTCTAAAAAGGAAAAATAAATCTGGTGTCTTTTTCATTCTGTAGGAACACAATGACTCTTATACCAACATAATGATTAACAAAGCTTCTTTCATACTCAGCAGTGTCCTAGTTTGTACAAGTTTATGTCATTACTCTAGTACTGTGCTGTATCATGCAGGTGGCTTTTCACATCTAGGCCTGAGTTTCTCTATCTGTAACACAAGATCTACCCAGTTCTGATGATCTTTGAGCCTACCACTATATTCCACAAAATCTCAGTTTCAAAATGTGTAAAATTCTACTCATGTGGTCACAGAGTTCATCATGACTTCAATGATGATCTTAAATTAGCAAAGAGCTGAGGCCCTAGGCTAGTATAATGTCTAGGATCCTAGGAACCAGAGGCAAAATAAAGAATGATTTTTGATTCTAGCATGATTACTGTGTTCAAATTTCCCATAGTTAAAAGAAGGTGATTCAACCACTGCAATGAAGACAAAATAAAAGTTAAAATTTAAATGAGTTCTCCATGGAAAATACAGCATTTCTAGGAAACTTTGCAAAGTTAGCACTGGTTAACCAAGGAGTTTTCTAGCTGGGAATTTTTAGAACTGTCTTAAAAGGTCTGATATTATTATGGTTGAGTTCATCTGATGAAAAAAAGGAATGCTAGAGCTTAGCTATGGTTGCTTAGGAAGTAAAATTATACTGGAATAGCTCAAGGGGAATCATTTTATTCTCATCTATTCTCTACTCATGTGAATATGCTTGAAAATGGTCTTTCTAACTCCTCCTCACCTCCAGAATGCTGAAAAGGTCTCGAATTTAGATTCTATGAGACAGGGCATACACATACATTGAGGTGTCTGTCATGCCAGTGCAGGGATATGACCATCTTTCTGAGTTTTGTACCAGCAAAGCCTTAGAAAAAAGATAAAGGTAAAAGAGGTAGAAGGCACAGAATAAACC
The DNA here is from genome assembly GCA_004363535.1 of Dasyprocta punctata. Lineage (NCBI taxonomy): Eukaryota > Metazoa > Chordata > Mammalia > Rodentia > Dasyproctidae > Dasyprocta > Dasyprocta punctata. The sequence continues at coordinate 5,933 of RJWM01037735.1, read as the reverse complement.
TACCAACATCAATTCATCTAAGAAGATGAAAGACTGATGCTCACTGAAGTCACTGAGAAGGAAAGCAAAAGTAAAAACAGGAGAATGAAGGCAAACTATCCCATCAAGTTAGGAGTGCTGGTCATGAAGTCAGCTACCAGAGAAGGAGGTCAAAGTATGAAGTAAGGCAGAGCTTTCTCTGGAGGCAGGAGAGTTGTCAGAAGGGACCAATACAGGAAGCATCAAGATATATAGAGATCCTCCAACTTGGGGTAAGGCATTTGAGAAAAATATATTCCCACTCTTAGCTTCTCTAGAATATCAAGATTGGGAAAAAACAAAGAAGGAACGATTCAAAAGCTGGAGTCCAAGAGGAAGGGAGAGAGGAGCCATTGTCTTCTTCATGCTAGATGTGTCCACAGGTTTCTTCTAGTTAATGGTAGGCTGGGCCTCTCCTGGACTCAGCTTGTAAGTGAGACTATGATTTACAGTGGTGAAAATTCTACATCTAAGGAGGTGTATAGGGATGGGAGTAAGAGCATATCCCACTTGCACTCAGAGTCTACATTTCAGGATGATGTGGTAGCTGTCTTACTCCCAACTTTTAATGTGCTGAGGATGAGACAAGTTTCATTGTGACAATTCTGCACCACCTTGCTCCTCATCACCACATGGGCGCTTATGCCCAAACTTGATGAATGTTTTGGCACAAGATGTGGTATAGGTTGGCAATCTTCTCAATTAACAAAGTGGTTTGCTTTTCTAAGAAGATGCCACAACATATACACAGCCTTCTGTCTTCACTTTCCTCTTGCTTCGGCTGTGGGAATGTTTAGTTCTGTTCTAGTTCCTGATATCGGTAAATGGTTTTCCTTGTTCTCACATTCCTGCCTTTCATGGAATTTACAAGCCAGATTTTCCTTCAGAGTCACAGATTTAGACAAAATCATCTTGAGGTATCTTCAGCAAAGTGGTAAAGAGCTGGTGGAACTGTGAGAACCTGGTGTGCTGGAGCCATTGCTATACATCTTGGACTGAGGCTGACAGAAGCAGGAGTTCACTGCCTATGGACAGGACCTTTACTATATAGATCCAAGAACTGTTGCCTTTGCAGCCAGGGCTAAAGCTGTTTGGAGTTACTGCAGTTTGGAAATAGGGCACTGTTCACATGGTAGGCCATATCAGGCCATATCAAGCACCCTGTGGGATGGTGATTTCATAGGATGGTTGCTTTTTCTTCTCTCAGGTGGTTCTTTTCTCTATCTTTTCCCAATCAGTCTTCTGTTTCCAGTTGACTCTCTTTGGATTGAATACTTTGATCTGGAATCTGGCTGAGTGTAAACATTCTTCAACTTCTCATTCTTGTTATACTTAAATGGGTCCATCTGCACTCAAAAATGCACACCCCATACCCTGGTGCTTCTCCTGGCAAATTCTTCACTGATGAGTGCACCTGAACGGATGTGGTCTGTCCCTGCAGAAGCACAGAAAACTGCAACTGCCTTTAGCTGGGTTGGTATGGTTGTGGCTCTAAGGTACCAACAGATCATGGGATATCAGTGTCTGGGGTGTGAACTCTGTGGTCACTTCACCACCAGTCTTGTAGCTTCTGGTGTTCCCTGTTCAGCAGCTGGTAATTATGGAACGCTGGGTGGATGATACATTTGACACATTTTGTGTTCAGATCTTCAAAGTCTCCCAGTGTCTGGTTTTCCAGCAGCCAGATTACTTAAGACTGACTGTGGTTGAGCTAAGTTAGGATCGTTTTATTCATGTTATTTTATGGTTGGAGACAAAGAAGCACACAATAAGTTCTTCAGACACATGTGGGGCTCATTCAGGGCCTAGGCTTCTTTAGTTTGATGATGGGCAGAATAAGCACATCACAAAAGTAGCTGCTGAAGTTGTTCTGGTTCTAGAGCTCTGGCTGCTTGGCTGGGGTTCTTAGCATTCTGATTAAGTCTGGCAGTGAGGTGAGTTACTGGCTGTGCTGACTTCTTCAGATCATCTGAAAGCTGTGCTCCCATTCCCAGAAAGACTTTAAAAATTACTGATGCCTATTCATATTATTTTTGGCTTGGATCTGAGCATTAATACTTGTGGAAAGTCTAATATTTCTAATGTGTGACTGCCAAAGTGTGAAAAAACTAATGTAGTTCTTTAATGAGTAGTTTTTTTTTCTCTTTCGACCTGTACCTTTGGCTGCATTCCTATTTCTGTTGTTCAAACACCCTGATGCCAACATCTATAACACATACAAGTAGACAGCCATCAAAAATTGATGTCCCTCTTCCTTATCATAAGAAGTGTATGACTAACCATTTCATTCCCTGTCTCTTTTTTGTATGTAGATGTGAGTGAAAGTGTGGTATATTATTCAGAGCCAATGTGGTTAAGAAAAATAAATGGCTTCTTTTCCCTCTTACGGTGACCACTGAAACTATGTATTGAAAATAACTTTTAAGAATGCACAATAGATATTGTGAAGTAGGAAGAAATTTTTCAAAAGGAAAAAGGAAATAAGGTGGGGGAAAAGGAAAAGGACAGGAGGGAAAAGGAGAAAAAAAATACAAGACAGTTATACTGCTAGATTCTCTTAATTCACTGAAAAGAAAGGTTTGTGCCAATATCATTTGGAGAACTTTATAACTCCATATTTTGTATGCTGATCAACTACTTTAAAGATAATAATACTTAATGTACTAACTATTGTTATTCTCCTTTTATTTTGTTATGAAATTTTGTTTTACTTTTTTCCCTAAAATAAAAAAAAATGGAAGTAGGTTTTAAGGTAGAAGGAAACTGAGTCCTTGAATCATGAAATGGAAAGTTTCCCACACAATACCACCTTGAATTGTTGTAGATGTTGCTGTTGCTTATCCTTTATCCACCCTCCCTTTCATTCTTACAAATAGAATTTCTATACCCCTGATGTTGAACCTTGTACAACTTTCAACATTATAGTCATCTATGGCATGTGCACTATAGGTTTGCCACCACTGTTATGTATATTTGGGGATAGTGATGTGTCAAGACAAAAATTTATATAGCATGGTGTCTGTATTGGTTAGGGATTTCTGGAGGAATTTATTAGGTTTACAAGATCACAGATGGAAGAGTACATCATCCCCATCTGCATGCCAGAGATCCAAAGTGTCTAGTAGCTGCTCCATCCAAGAAGCTGGAAGCTGAAGAACAAGAAAGATCAAAGAGACAGCACCAGTTCAAGACTGAAGGACAAAATGCTCCCTGGAAAGTCACTGGTATGAGTCCATATTGAAAGGGTGAAGAAACTGGAACTTGATATCCACAGGTGATGGCACTAAATGATACACCTGCTTAAACTAAATGGATCTTTTCAAAAGCAGTCAGACTTTCTTCTTCTATCATTCTATTGAGGCTGCAAGCATATTGGAATGGTTGCACCCATTCCAATATGGATGGGTAGTCTCCCATCAGTTTTCTGGCTCACATGCCAGTCATTTATGAACCTCCCACAGACACACCCAGAAGTGTGCTCTACTAATCTGCTAGATGTTTCTTAATCCAGTTAAATTGACAAGATTAATGGTCATGTTTTATAGACAGGAATGCTAAAAGCAGACATGTAGATGAAAATAGAACTTCTGGGAAGAATTTTAAAGGGTTTCCTGTTTCTTTCTTTATTTTATCTTTCTTTCTATTAAGGCAGGTGAAATGACTGGAATTTCAATGATCATTATGTAACATTCAAATGAGGGTCACACATTCGAAGGATGACAGCTGAAGACAATAGGATAGAGTGTTTCTCTTATGGCCCTGATAATTGCCATATGAGCCTTGGCATAAAAACTACTAGATTTTCTTTATTACATGAAAAATAAATAAATATCATGCAAGCCAGTATTTTCAGGTCTATAATACTAAGAGCATAATATGATTTCTAATTCATATTTTGATAATGTTACATTCTACTTTCAGGGATCTTATCTACTATAGGACTCTGGCTCCTAACACTACCTGTCCATCTATATGCACTACTTTCTGCGGCTTACTGTTTAGATCTAAGTTATCTCCTCATGAATGAATCTTGTCTCTTGATCCTTGTTTGTCTTCAGTTCGATCTGTCTTGCCTTCAGCAGAAGCCTATCACATTTGATCTAGATTACAGTGAGCATATGACAAATGCTTCCCAACTAATGTAAATTCAGCAATTTGATTCTCTCAGGGTGTTTTCTCTGTCCACTTTTCTCAATACCAACTTTAGATGGCCTTGCCAGCTCCATTTTCAGGGGAAAGTGAAAAACCTACTAGTATATAGATTATATGATGGATGATACCCTATGAAACCCATCATTCAAGGAATAGAAGAGATTGGATAGTATGACCTATGATTTATAGGTGGGAAGACACCACTTATCATCTCTGGGAAGATCTGTTACACTTACTGGCTGTGCTTATACTGTGTAGTATATTGTTTTCCACATGGGGAAAATCTTACATTCCTATTAGAGTTTGCTATTTCTTTTTTATATCTATGAAATTAGGAAAACAATGAAAGATGTTCACAATGTAACTCATAGAGAAGTAAATTTTGTTTTCAGTCTGGGAGTTTGAGAGTGAACATGTGGACTAGTAATACACAGCGTGGTCTGGTTAGATGAAGAAAGTTGCTTGACAAAATCAGAGATAAACGGAGAAGAAATATAAACAGTAAGAAAGTCACATCTGTTGGTGGCTCCTAAGGCTACATTTTTCCATTACCATCTTGAGAAAATCAACTGCAGATGGGTGGACTTGTATATTCGTTATTTAAAAAAAAAAGTAGCAATACCTACTGAAAAGTTCAGTCAATAATAATGAATACATTGTTCTAAGGTATGTATATTTCCTCCAGGGTACTAAAGTTCTTGTGCCTGGAAGAGACTGAAGTTTTGATTTGATATTGCAAGTTCTAGTTCTTTAATTTAACTGATTGAAGTGAACTAGTCTATGCAGTGGGGTCCATATGTTCAAATTCCAACCAATAATTAAATATTTCACTTGACTGCTCTTATTTCCTTTCCAGTACTTTTTTTAGGCTAGCATGTTTGTTAGTTTCACAAATGTCTTAAGTTGTAGTTATTTAAAATTCTGATAAAAATAAATGAAGTAGAGGCCTGGATATATAGCTCAGAGGCACATGGTGCCTGCCTGGCAAGCACAAGCTCATGAGTTCCTTCCTCAGTATCAAAAATAAATAAATAGGTAAATAAAAAATAAAATAAAATAGGTTGGAGAAAGATTGTAAATATTTGTGCATATATGACAAAGTAAAGTTCTGGATAAATGAAAAACACAAATCCTTTTTTTGCCATCAGACCACTTTAGTCACTAGCTTCATTATCATTAATTGTCAAGTTGTTTTGTTTTTTGTAAAACTATCAGTTAGACTGGGGATGTAGCTCAGTGGTAGAGTGTGTGCCTCACATGCACAGGGCCCTGGGTTAAATCTACAGCATTACCAAAACAAGCAAGCAAGCAAGCAAACAAGCAAAACAAAACTTCCAGTAAATAGACAAACTAATTAATATATTGTTTAGTATGCATACAATTGCTCAATCATTTCTCTGAGATTTGGTGGCAGGTATACCCTGAGTGTGTTGAGATACTCTGAATCCCCTATACCTCTTCTGTCCATTTTTGGGGAGAGTGACAGAGGGAGAGACAGAGAGAGACAGGGGGAGAGAGAGAGATAGAGAGAGAGACAGAGAGAGAGAGAGAGAGAGAGAGAGAGACAGAGACAGAGACAGAGACAGAGATGTGTGTTACGGCTTGGCAGAAAGTTTGTCTGCATTTTTCTCATGCCCAGAGACTTTGCCTGAAACTGAGATTAAGGGTGATCATCTGATTAATCTGGTAAAAGAAATTTCAAGGCAGTCAAATGTTGAGGTAGTGGCATGGCTATTGTTGGGGGCTTTTAGCCAGATTTATGT
>RJWM01037734.1:0-17221 GCA_004363535.1 Dasyprocta punctata | reverse complement strand
AGGACAAAAGAAAATAAATGAAGCCTGAAAAAATAAGTGTTTACCATGTTTGGAATACTCTATATTAGAAAAGATGCTAATTCTATTAAACTTAACAAATTGTGGTAGTATTAAAATTCTTAACAGACTCAACAGACCCTAAAATTTATGATATGATTAAGATCTAATAAGAGTTTAGGAAATTGTGATCAAATAAGAAAAAAATTCTTCTTCTAAAACGTAAATGCATACTAACTGAAAATACAACAGCATTTTTACAGGGATAAATGAAAGATCAACAAAACAAAGTAGCTATCCCCCAACACAGAGTGAAGTGACTTTTACTTTTCATATAAGATTGGGCAAATATTAAAATGAGAAGTGTAACGACAATCTACTCAATAGATTGGGGTCAGTTTATTTTTCTTCAGAAAATAAAATAATGCTCTCTCTATGACTCTGTCCCTGTCTCTGTCTCAGTCTCTGTGTCTGTCTCAGTCTCTGTCGCTGTCTCTGTCTCTGACTTTCTGCCTGTCTCCCTCTCCTGCTCACTCTCCCTCTCCCCCTCTTCCCTTATCCTACCCTTCCCTTTCTTTCTCTGCAGTTACCTGTGTAAATGAAGCCTTAAAAAGTAATAAAACGACTAGAAACACGTATAGCAAAACATCTTGTTTTTCAGGGTTAAGAGGAATTTCTCAACCAAAACTCAAAAAGCAGAACAAAAGGATGAGAAATGAGCATATTAGTATTCAAGTTGTATCATTTTAGAACGTACTATTTTTAGAAAATTTTAAAAAATGAGGCTTAGCTTTACTCTGTTTTAACAAAGTACGACTGCAGTGAAAATGTCTTTTAGCTCACAAGAACGTGACCAACAACCTCAGACACAGCGCTCTGAAATCTTTCACCCAGGTCAGGTCGCGATGAGACTACTTTGTGCAGAGATTTTTAGCCAATGACTTATTGCAACACAGTTCCAAAACCGACACATTCTTGGTGACAGTGGAACTGACTGAGATTTCACTCGTCTTGATGATTCCTCAACATCCTAGCCAAAAGTTTCTTAAAATCACTATGCTTTCTAATATTTTCCCTCCTCATCTTTCTTCTTTCCATCTTACTCCTCTGACATTTGTGATATTAGACCTACATCCTAGTCTTTGGCTATCCTGTGTCTTTCGACTTTGAATCTAGTTTTTCCTCAAAGATATTTTATCTACTTGCACAGCTACTCTGACATTTTCATTTCCTTTCAGCAGTTATCAAGGAAAACTCAGTACCAAGCACTAAGAATGAAAAACAAATTCAATAGGAATCACAAAAAAAATTAACAATTTAACACTAATTTTTATCTATATAATTTAAAAAACAAACAAGTGCCTACAAAATCTGGATCATAAAAGCATGATTTGGTTTCTATTTTCATGGAAGAAAATCGATGAAAAGTAAGATGATTATGTATACCAGGAGTTGGCACACTTATTTAAAAGACTAATTACTATTTCCGTCTCAAGTCAAATGACAAAATTGATAATATTCTTCAGAATTTCATAATTCTAAAGTCATTTAAAATATGACTTTCTAAAAATGTAAAAAAAGTATTATTGCTCGCAGTCTGAAAGAAAAAGCAGCAAACAAACTACTGGACATATTTGGTACCTGGGCAGTAGTCCATTGACACCCTTTGACTTTGATTATTATAAGACAAATAGTGCAGCTTATGAATATCATGCTAAAAATTTGCTTGTGTGCCCTTAAAAGAAATTTGAAAACACTGTTTTCCTGCTTACCTGCTTATGATGGTAAATTAAAGTTTTCATCTCATCATTAATAGTTGCAAAGTATAGTCATACCCATAATTCTATTGTTTATGTACTTCTAAATATGCTTTTATTAAACATATACATATATATACACACATTCAAATTAAAGAAAATGTCTCATTATCCAAATGGCAAAGATACTAGTATATTCCTCAATTTCAGGCTCACTTTTTCAGTGTCACAAAAATGTTACTGCTTTTCATTTGAAATCTCATGTTCAAAATCAAGTCCATGAAACTCTACCTCTGTTCTGATTTTTCTTTCTAGGAGATAGATCAATGAACAAAACAGAGGGTGGAGGAGAAAGAGAGAGAAGGAGAGAGGGAGAGAGAGAGAGAAGGAGAGAGGTAGATCTGTAGATAATTGGCTAGAGGGACAACTAGGTAGGAACACAGACAGGTAAAAAAAGGTACTTGCTTTCTTGGATTTCTCTGTTTGGTGTCACATAATATTTTATTCCCTGGAAACCTACTACAAAAGGATTTGGAAAGGATTGATGAGACTTATCACCCCTTTCTATAAAGTTGTACCAAGAGCACCTGAAAAGAGCAGTGTAGTAGGGAAAGTTTCACTGATCCCCTGCTAAGTACTATTAGTTTGGAAAAAGTACATAAGGAATTTGAGAATCTGGAAGAAAACATCTGCAGTTCTCCCTATTCATATGTCCAGGTTCTCCACACCCTAAACATAGCTCATTACATCCATAGTTACAGCACCCTAATTTGCAGGCTTCTGGTATAAGACCCTAAATGTTCCTTTTAGAACAATATTATTAACAATGAAGAATTGTCTGCTGATACAAAACTTTAAGCTTACAAAATTTAGGAAATTCTGTGACACTGCACAGCTGCACTTTCTATTCCAGTTCCAGTTGCTGTTCCATGTAAATAGGTCAGTAATAGGAGATTTGAATTACTTGACCTTCTCAGTTATCAAGACCAGTCTTGATGCTATGAGACTGCGGAGTTCACACAATTGGCAGTGCCTGAGACTCGCAGTGAATCCCAGCTTACGAAGCAGCCAGCTTTTTCTCTAAGAGCTCCATGAAGTAAGAAACCACCTTGGATAAACTGAAGGATATCAAAAATGGGATATTGTATTCTACCTTGTATACGTGGATTTAGACATTCAAGTACATGGTCAAACTAGGAATTTTTGAATTATGATTTTCTACAAAGGGCATTGCTAAAAGCATCATCATATTTTTATTAAATCTAATATAAATTATACGTTGTTCAAAAGTAATAAAAATCAAGAATCTATCCCCTGAATAATGCTGCATAGAATAAGAATGCAGGCTTTTTTTGAGTTCTGTTAAAATTGATGTGGCAACTCATTTTACTCTGCACCTCTACTGATGGCCCCGTCTAATGAAATAGCTGGGCTTTCCAAACCTAAAAGATTCATGTGTAAATAAATAATATAACAAAATTATTATTGAATTTACTAACAGAATGTAAACCTACCATAAAAATGTGATCCATTGTGACTAGATGACTTCCTAGTCTCAGCTAAATACCATTATAAAAAGAAATAACAGTTCAGCAAGTTGCAGTCAACAGAGCCCTCAGAACAAGCACACCTGTTACCCCTACTGAGGACAAGGCAGCCAAAGACGCAGTGATCCTCAGCACCCCATGGAAACCTGGCTGAGCCCAATGGTTTCAATAATTAATCCTTTTCTTTTGAAAATAAATTAATTTCCTACAACGCACAAACACACATAGCTGTGGGCAGTTGATCTCTTCTATACAAATCACCGAAACATTGTACTTAGCATTACATACATGATCTCTCACTTAAGCACCTATGTTATGTGAACATTCTTTATGTATTCTTGGAAAACACATTTTCACTATTTTACTTAAGTGAATGGAGATTAATGTGTATTCTAATGGCAGGATAACTTAGATAAAAATTCCTAGCAGAGAACAGCTATTTCCTACCTTTGTGTATTTCAGAACATATGCCTGAATGGTTTGCTGGATAGAAAAGTATATAAAAGCTTTATTAGTGTTTTATTAAAGAACTAGATGCATTACAAATACGTGACTTCCCTGATGCTATTCTATAAATAAAAGTGACCTTTCTGGTAATAAATGATCTCTACTTCTTCTGTAGTCTTGGTTCTTGATCTTTGATTGCAACAACACATTTGGCGTGGTGTTGAAATCAGCACAATGTGAATTCTCGACCAATCTCTGCCTCTCAAAGAGCTTGTTCATTTAATTGGAAACTTCCACAGGCGATATTATAGTTGTTAAATTCCTTTTAAAATTCCATACTCCTGCTCAAATTGGATCTCTAGAAATTGTGCATTTCGGAATATTTCCCTGAACCAGCCAATGCTTGGGAAAAGGTTCCTTGAAATGGGAGTTCACTAGAGACCTGATATATCAATCTGCATTTGACATATCCAACAGTGCTATTCAGATTGTATACACACACACACACGCACACACACGCATGCATACACACACGCAGAGTCAACTAGAAGTTATTAGTGTATGAGAAATGGAAAATAAGTTTCAATTCTAAGAGCCCATATTATAAAAACAATATAATTTCAAGGCACATTAAAACCTTACAAATCTGAACAGGACTGTTTATTTGAGAATAGTTGCTTTGCTTCTGAAATCACTGTTTCAGAGGCAAAGTGTGTCTCATTTCACTTGCAATTCTATAATGAGATTCAAAGCCACATTAAAGAGTGGCACATTTGTCTTCTGAAGGATACTCCCCAGGCATGCCCAGAGCCAGCCTGGTTTCCCGTCTGTACCATTGTTTGCACGTTTTGTAAATATCACTTGAGTTTCTCTGCATCCTATCATGAAGTCTCAAATTCTGAATAACCTCTCAAACTTACCACACAATAAATAGTGTTTTAATATCTTGAAAAATACAGTTTTAAAATCATAGACAGAGATAGATAACATATCTAGATATCTAGTTATATGTATATAGACAGATGATATAGATATAGATAGATGATATAGATATATTAGATAGATATAGATATAATGGCTTCAACAAAGGTCACCTAAGCACAATATTTAAAAAAAGAACACATTTGTTCTGTCTATTCTATCTCCAGTTTGATTGTAGACTACCCGCTGCCTACTTTGCATTCTGTTCTCTAAAAGGCTTATTAATAGGGTCTAGAGGGAGGCTGTCAGAAATGGCAGACTGAATCAAGGGATTTTCCTTCAACATCCAAATGACACGCGGAAGCTAGAGAATTAAACAGATGACTAACCAGTGCCCTTTTGTTTGTGGAGGAAGTTGGGATTGCCAACTTGCAAACCAGAAACTGACATTTGGGTGGATTAAACCATCCTGCTATTGAACAGCTAGTTCATAATCACTGCTTCTTTCTTGATCTCAAGTGCCTTAGCAAAAGTCATCTCTGTTCTTAGAGTTGTGTTTGGAGAAACTCTCAGCTGAGCTTTTGGTGTAAACATTTATCCACCAAGAAACAGTGTTCTGACACTAACTGAGAAGAAGTGTTGGCTTCTAGGTATTTAATTAAAACATTAAGGGAAAAAGCTTTCATGTCAACATTCCCAAGTACTTTCCTACAGTGGAGGCTTGCTATAATTGAGTTTCCCTATGAATGCTTCCCTCCCCTTCCCAGCCTTCTCAGAGAGCTGACATAGCTTGAGGTTCACTTTGCATCATGCTGTTAGTTGTGGCTTTGAAACTTTGCTCCATGCTGTCCCTTTCCTGATTCTCTCAATCTGATTGTTAGCTTTAATTTCTAAAATCAAGATTGGATGGCAACAAGGGGCTTTAATGAAGAGTGAAAAAGTCATTTGTTAAATAGCATTAAGAATTCTGATTTGCACTGCTGTATAATGTGGACAAGCCAAACGCTTTCTCCTTTTATGAATCATCTAATTTCCTTTAACACATAGTTAATGTTACTAAAGAGAAGGCATTATATAGAAACTAAATAGATTGTAATAGATGTTGGCTCTCAGTGTATGTTACTGGGAGTCACCCTTTCATTTTGAGATGCTGGGAGTACCAAGCACTGTAAGGAAAGATACATAGAACATATTACATATGGTCATTCAATTTACAAGTACATATAATAGGAGTACTTAGTTTTCTTTAGAAGTTGCATTTTTTTTGGTAAAAAGACAGTAAAAAAGATTTCTCACAATGCTATTTTAATGCACCTTTCTGAACAGTAGCATTTCTAAAAGAACATTTTAAAGCTACACTGTGACTTGGACCATTGAATGTAATAAAGGGAGATTGTCCGTGCAATTCTCTTCAATGGATCAAGTCAATCGAGAGGAGTTTTATTCCCTTTCATAAAATGTAAAGGTATGGATTTCACAAAGCATCTTAAACCAATCTAGAGGGCTGTAACCAAGTACTACATGAAAGATGCAGAAGCAGTTATAGAAACTCTACTAAACTCATTTTCACATAGGAAAAAATTAACTCATTTGTGGGGTTCAGTATATCCCAATGAATTCATTTCATTTAAAATTAATAAGACTACATTTGGCTTCAGCTTCTTATTTAGACAAGTTAAACCTACCCATGTGACAAGAAAAGGTAAACATTGCAATTCAACAAGTACTTATTGAGGACTTATTAAATCGGTAACACTGTACTATGAACTGGGAAGACACATAAATAATATATATATCTGCACTCAACTTGTGAGAATTAGTTTTTACAAAGAGAAAGATTTGTTTTTAGAAAAAGTTAAATAAAAGTACAGGTTATATATACAGGTTGATAAATTAGCCAGGAAAGTGCCATAATATTAAAGGAGAGTTATTACAGCTAGAATGGCATGTGAGGCCGGGTGTCCTTTAGTTGCCTTAATCTTCTTACCAAAGCCTAAATGAAAAAATAAGAATCTAGTCCATGTTGACCAGAAGCACACTCTGGTTCATCTACTGATGTCTACATCTCTCCATTAATAAACTGCAACTTACTTGAGTTCTAGAATTTCTTTCCTGTTACACTTTCATTGATTTTATCCTTTATCCAGCTCTTAACACAGCCATGTTTCCAACTCACATGCAACCATATTAATGTCCAGCACTGGCCTTTCTGCTCCCGCATTTGGCTCCTCTCTCAGAAACTCCATTTGCTTCTACACTGTACTTCCACGTCCTCTGCTACCCACTTGGATGTCTGTTCATTGCTTACTGATGTATTTTGTTGCCAGAGAGTTAAGCCTTCCTGATGTGCTATGAATCAAAATCCCTAACATGCAAGACCCAATTCCCTCATTATGTGGAGGAATTTTAGTTTGGTCCTCTCGATTTATTAGAAAAGGAAGTTTATAGTTAATTCACTTGAAGGTATTCTCACAGAGTGCTTTCCACCAAAGACGGAACATAAAAAACAACTGCTTAGACAAAGAAAGGCCCAGTGAGAGCACCTTGCTTTGCATTTCATATTTTATCTGTCTTCCAGGACAGATTTCACTATGGCGTACCCAGTTCATAATTAACTTCTGTCTTCTAGCCATCGTTCTCAGCACCTACACCACTTGGTTACACTTCTTCTATACTTATTTAATGTTTGGTTGTTAAATTATCTCTTTTGGAATTTTAGTATAAACTCTGATTGAACACCTATCATGCACAAGATGCTAAGTGTTACAAAAACAATAATAAAAGCGCTGTTCCTTATTTTTCATTAATCATTACCTAATGAACTACAACTCTGTCACTTCAAATCTGGAATTACCTCACTTTTACTCCTTTGAGCTCCACAGTCACTTTTGTTCCCCCTCCCAGAGGCAAATTGACACCTTCACTACTGACCTATGAACACATGTTTTAGTGTCTAGGTACTATTTTTCAGACTCCTGACTTGACTTGAGTATTCTGAGGGCAAATTATCTTTCCTAGCACACACAAAATTAGGATTCACTTTAATCAACTAGTAAGCAAGGTGCTTAGTGATTATACAATTGGTACAAATGATAAGTACAACACATTAGACAATCAACTAAATTATTTTAACCCATCTTCCTGATATCAACACTCCAATTCTCTTCTGGAACCAACTGAGTATCCAACTCTTAATACAATTCTGAATTCTGAATTCAATTCATTTCTCTATATTCCATAAGATAAGGGTTTAACCCACAAAACCACCCCTATTTTAGATGCTAATTGTAAATCCAAGTTATCAACCAACTGTAAAGCAGAGAATCTCATGACCTCCTCCTCAGGTTCAGTATTTTGCTAGAAAGGCTCACAAAATAGAGAAAGACATGTTTCTTACCATTAATGGTTTAATTTCAAAGGATACGAAGAGTAACAGTTAAATCGAAGCACTTCATAGGGCGAGAAATGGGGAACCATTTAAGGAGTCCCCGTACCCTTCCTAGGTGCCACAACTTCCAAGCACTTCAGTGTATTTCCCAATGTGGAATCTTTCTGAACACCATTGTTTAAAGGGTTTTACTGTAAGCACTATTGACCAAATCACTGAGCACAGGTCATTAGCTCAACCTCCAGGCCATCTCTCCTTTCACAGGTCAGCTGGTAGAGCTAAAATTTTTATCTCTTTAGTCATGTCTTGCTCTTATATATTTTTTACTTTTGTTGTACGTGCTTTCTGTACATAATGAAATTTTCATATGAGAAATCATGTAATATTTAAACTTGCATGTCTGAGTAACTTCACTTGACATCATTGACTCAAGATGTAAGCATTTTCTTACAAATAACTCAAGATTATCCTTCCCTACAGCAGAGTAGTACTTCGCTGTGTATAAATACCACATTTTTTATCCATTCATCTGTCAATGGGTATATAGGTTGTTTCCAAAATTTGGCTATTATGAATTGTGCTAGTATACACATGGATATGCATACATCACTGTAGTATATAGTCTTTAACTCTTTTGGGAAGATAGGGGAATAGCTTGTTGCACAGAATTTCTACTTTTAGTTTTTTGAGGAATTTTGATACTGATTTTCATAGTGCTTGTATCAGTTTACAATCCCAACAGCAATGGAAAGTGTTCCTTTCTTACTACAATCTCACCAGCATTTGTTATTGGTTAATTTTGTATGGTAGCCATTCTTTTTGGAGTGAGATGAAATTTGCACATCCTAAAATTATTATATACATTCAATGAAATCTAAATCAAAATACCAATAACCTCCCATACAGAACTGGAAAAAGCAATCCTAAAATTCATATTAAATTAGAAGAAACCTAGAATAACAAAAGCAATTCTGGGCAACAAGGGCAAGGAAGGCGACATCACAGTCCTGAACTTCAAGTTATACTCTAAAACTACAGTAATAAAAAACAGCATGGTATTGGAGAAGGAAAAAAAGACTCTTGAATCAATAGAACAGAATAGAAAATACAGAAATAACACCAAGCATGCCCAGCTATTTTTTGAAAAAAGGTCCAAATCTCTTTGTTGTAGGACAGACACCCTCTTTAACAAATGGTGCTGGGAAGACTGGCTATACATATACAGACAGTTGAGTTGAACCAACACCCACATCTCTCACCCTGCACTAAACTAAAATCAAGTTGCTACAGATTTAGCTCAGTGGCATAAGTGTCTGCCTGGCATGCACAAGGTTGTGAGTTCGATATCTGGTATCAAAAAAAAAAAAAAGAGAGAGAGAGATAAACTAAAATCGAAATGGATCAAAGATCTAAACATTAGAACAGAAACACTTAATCTGCTCGAAGACAAAATAGATAAAACTCTTGAATACATAGGTCTAGGCAAAGACTTTCTGACCAAAACTTAAGTTTCACAAGAAATAATATCAAGAATCAAGAAATGGGATTACAACAAATTAAAAACCTTCTGCATAGCAAAGGAGACTACTAACAGGCTTAACTACTGCAGAATGGAAAAAAATTGCAGCTACTCCTCAGACAAAGGACTAACATGTAGAATATGTAAAGAACACAAAAGGTTAGATCACCCCTAATTTAAAGACACGATTAAAAACAAGTATCCGAAGTGAATGGACACTACTCAGATGAAGCAATCCTATGGCCAAAAAATAATATTCAACACTGCTTGTCATTTGAGAAATGCAAATCATGTCTTGGAATTGTGTGTGTGTGTGTGTGTGTGTGTGTGTGTGTGTAGCCAGGTTCCCATTCACCAATCACCTCACAACAATACAAAAGATTCTAATGAGTCTAGAGATCCAAATTTTTTAAGGCCTGTGTGCTAGGAACGGGGGACAAAGACCAACAAATATGAATGTTCATCTTAAAATTTTTAACTCCGATGCCATTCAGGAGTACACTATTCAAAGGTCCCTGACCGACAAGGGACATGGGAGCTAAAATCTGGTCTGTATTGTAGTGCCTAAAATATCCCAGGTTTGTAACTACATTAGACCATACAGGACATTTTTTAAAAAATTATCCACCAGAACTTTTTTTTTCTTTCTGATTTGTCCAAAGGGACCGCAAAAACAAGCTCCATATCAACTCTGATGTCTCTACTACTTTATTCTTTAATATTCTCAACAACTTACCATGAAGACCTATTATAATCGTTGTACCCATGTTCTTGCATCCTATTCATTTCTAACCCATTTCAATCTGGGATTTGTGCCTGTGATTTCACCAAAATTGTAAGATCGCCATAGATTTTCACTGGGCACAGTTAATCTCCAAAAATGGTGCCTCACGAATCATCTAGGAGACCATCATTTCCTGGTTTTTAGTCTACAGCTGTAGTCTCCCTTTTGTAGTCTTCTTTACTGGCAGCATCTCCACGTACCCTCAAAATGTTTTCTTTATTTAATGAGCCATTTGGAGAACTCTCCATAACAGAGGTAATGTGATTTGCTAGGTTTTATTCTATATTTTCCTGGTTTCCAAATTTGTAAATCTGTTCAAGGACTCTCCCCTGAGCCCTGTTCTTGCATTTCAAACTATCTAGGAATGTGGCAAACAGAGCACTGCCATCTTCCAGTGCTGCTGGTGCCATCCCCTAGGTGAAGAGTCTCCATTCATTCAGCGCTGACACTATAAAATTTCAGAGTGAACACAAACATTTGTGCAGAAATTGATAAGTACTGTATGAAATTAAAATATTTACTTGTTCTACATCTTTAAATTATCTTTTGCTCATCTAAAGTATGCTGCAGGCTGGGCGTGGTGGCTCATGCCTGTAATCCCAGCACTCGGGAGACTGAGGCAGGAGGATCACTGTGAGTTCAAGGCCAGCCTGGGCTACAAAGTGAGTTCAAGGCCAACCTGACCTGAATAGTGAAATTCTGTCTCAAAAAGACAAAAAAATAAAAAATAAACTATTTTGGAAACTAGTAATCAGCAAATGCTAAACTTTCCATATTTGACTTTCTTTTATTACTATCACATACATACATACATGCACACTAGAATATTATTCACTTCTAAGAAGAAAAATATCCTGTCATTTACTACAACATGGAGGGACCTGGAGGACACCATGCTAAATGAAAATTATCCAGACATGGAGAGAAAACTGTACCATGATTTTGCATGTATATAAAATTAAAACAAAAATGTCACATATACAGAGATAGAGAATAAAACATTGCTAACCAGGTTCAGGGTAAGAGAGGTGCAGAGAGAGAAAGATATTTAAAGAGGCACATAAATACAATATATACCTATATGTTTATGTAGTATACATATATATGACAAATGTAGAGACATAATATGTATCCTGAGGGTAATAGCTAACAAAATTTTATCATGATATTTTTGCTTAAGAAACATTGAAGGTTCAAGAGATTATAGAGTATTTGCCATTCATATTTATATTATCTGTATGTTCTTCAATGGCTTGAACAGAGATTCTCCATTGTTGAGTACCACAAACCCTTTGAAACTTTGAAAATATAAACTGATCTCACTTTCAGAAACTCTTAAGTAACATGTTTGAAGTCATACCCAAGCACTATTCCTTAACATTTCCTAGATAATTCAGGGTTCACCTGTGGTGAACTTCACATTAATATGGTACATACTAAAAATTTTGTTGAATATAATAAATTATATTTTAATAGCCACAATCAAAGTACAAATATGTCAGAATTATTTAAAAGTTTCCTTGCTTCCGAAGTACAAATAAATGTCAATGCAGTTAGAGTCTATGAAGCTCTACTGTATTTCAAATAGCAATCACCAAAGTAGAAATGGTTTTATTTGTTCTTTTTCCGAACATATGTGAACTGATTGTGTTCAAAATTAATAGCAAGGCCAGGCACGGTGGCACACCCCTGTAACCTCAGCACTCAGGAGACTGAGGCAGGAGGATCTCCACGAGTTCGAAGTCAGTCTAAATTATATAGCAAGACTCTGTCTCAAAAATAAGATAAAATAAAATAAAATAGCAAGTACACAATTCACATAAAGGAAAGCCAATTGATTTTGGGTCATTTTCATTAAGGAACAGCCATAAATTATCTTACAATATGTTGTGCCAGCAAAAGAGATGGTCATCTTTATCTAAAAGGTGATAGCCTATATCCTAGGAAAATTTATCCTGTATGTTTTGGTTAAAAGAAAATGAAAATTGTTTCTGCAGAAGAAAAGGAAAATGTAGTTTATGTCATTGACTCAGTATATTCCTTCTTCTAAATTCTTTAACATAAATTTTATATACTTCTTAATCAGGTAGAGAAAATTTCAGAAGAGGTAAGAGTAATTTGATAGAAAAATCTTTATCTCTGAACTCTGTCTTTGCTAACCCTGCTGTTTTCAAGTATGACTGAATGTGAATTGCTTGTACAAAGTGACTTTTTTTTACCCAATACGAATAATCTTTACCTCTCTGGAAGAATTAATCAACTCAAAAAGGTACAGATTGAAAAGAGTCCACCATAATTTACATGTGTAATATAATTCCCTAGGATGTAATTTTGTATGAGAAAATGGGTAATTTCCCTATTATTGTGAACTACTATGAATTTTAAAAGGTAAGAAGAAATTATGAGTTGTTTTGAATCTGATTTTCAAGACAGCTCCCTAGGAATTACTGCAGCCCTTGCCATATGGCAATATCAGTCCTTTTCCCTATTTACTCAATGAGTGCTTTATAGTTGTCAATGATATTATTCCCAATAGCTGATATCAATCCTACTGTGGCCAATAAAAATTAAAGAATAACTTCCTATCGTTCCTTAAAAGTACAAAAGGATGAACATTGGGTGTTCGTTCATTTGGTAACTAGGGCAGCTCCTGAAGTGTTTCAACTTGTCCTCTCTGTACTACTCAGGACTCTGGTGTTACCAAAAGGTCAAGAACAAGTACTCCAAACATAAATAGTGTATGAAGTGTGTTCTTATTATCCTGTCCTTCAAAATGTCTGAAATTTATTCATTGTAGGGGCATTGACCAAGTGCCCGAACTGCAACCCAAAATTCACTTATTTGTCGCAAAATGACAGCACTGCAATTAAATCTGAACCCGACGTTTGACTGCTGGGGGAATCTGGCTCTGTGTGCCTGCTGCGACTCTTGGGCCATAGGTTTGCCACCACTGGGATAGAACACTGTTTTACAATGTTCATTTCCTTTCTGTTTTTCCTCTTCTTTCTCTGTTGCTTGTTTAATGCGATTTCTTCACATAAAATTGTATTATAATTTTAAAATATTTTAGTGATTGCTATTAATTTACATTGTACAATAAAAATAAAAGAAGTGTCAGTGTAATATGTATAACAATATACATGTTAACATACCAATCAATCTATCAAATTGTTCTGAGAAGCCCATACATGTGCACATAAGTACACACACAGAAATATTTATACTGCCAAAGATCCCCAAATATTCAAAGTCATTTATATTTTTCAGAACCATATTATATTTGGTTGTCTGCATTTGTGGTAGTACATTAAAGTTCAGCATAAATCAGATTTGTTGAAACAATTATTCCCTTTTAATATTTTCCTCTTAATGGTTTTACTTTCAAGGCTTTGGAAATATATTCTCATGCCCACAATGACTATAAAGGGCATGCTGAAAAGCACATCCCAGCGGAAACCCCTTTGCCTGATAGGGACTACCTAAATGTTTAATGACATTAGCTCTCTTCAAATGACATTCATTTTCTGCATATGCAAATTCTCTTAATGTGAAGCCCCCATAACAGGTAAAATGTATAAAGTTAATGAAGCCATGTAATTACAATCACTATGGTGACTGCCTTCCCTTGAGAACAATAATGTGATAATATACATGAGTTTTGACTTTCTTCAGAAACAACAGCTTAGAATTTGAAAACAGATAGTAAAATATTTTCATTACCTTCCCACAACTCCTAAGGCAAAAGCAGGTACAAATAGATTATGCTCTTTACTAACTGAAAATAAAATGATAAGAGAAAGAAAAATTACAGCGTTCACAATTGTTTATTTTCTACTTTCCAAAGCCTTCATTTGGCTTCTCTTTAAAACCTTTCCCTAATCAGAACATCAGGGCCAAAGGAGTCAGACATTTTTTTTCTTAAATTCCAATTTGATTTTCCAGTTTCAAAAAAATCTATATAAATAGTGTTTAATGCTGTTCTGCTAAAATAACGTGGCTGACTATTTTAAACTGTGTATCAAAGTCCTTGAATATTTCTAAATGATTTGTGAAGATTGAGAATTAGCATATAACCATGATTTTTACCTGTAATTCTTTTTAAAAAATTAGAATTTCTTTGTGTTTTGAGAGAGCAAGAAGCAAGTGAACTACACAAAGTCTACAACTCCATATATTTTTCCCCAGAGAGAGATCACCAAGCCCATGTGAAGTCACCAACTCTGAGTGAAGATGATCAGACAATAAAATATATTTATGGCTTTGTGAATTATCTTTCCCATTATCACATATATCTCACAATTTATTTTCCAAAATGCCAAAGCTTATAATCTCTGAATTTTTCTATCTCCCAGGAAAATAGGATACTTAATATGCCCCATAAAGACATAATATCAAGCTGTCTGTACCTAGATCATCATATAATGTGTAAGCCTCTAACCACAAATGAGCCTCCTCTACCCTCCTACCAGTCGATTCCACTTACCGTTGACCCTTTCACTAATTCACTCAGAACAGAGTCTTTCTCAATCAAGCGGGTTTGGGGAAAGAATCAGGGGCACACAAATAGACCCTAAGAGTCATGTGCCCCAGAATAGCTGAGAAATGCATCCCCTAGCACAATGAAGCCTAATACTGTGAGACTATTTTTCAATGATCTGTTCAAAAATTTAAAAATTTACCTTCAATTAAAACAAATTGTATATCAAATTTGAAATTGTTTTGATAAAAGTAGTTTTCTTAAATCTCCCAAATTAAATTCAACACCACATATTAGAAATCACACAATGTGATCCAGCACTGAAAATCTCTTAATATTTTTTAATGAACAAACTACTTTTAGAGCAGTTTTGAATTCACAGCAAACTGAGCAGAGAAGACAGAGGGTTTGCGCTGGTGTCCTATCTTCTGTGTGCAGTAAGTACAACAATATCCTACTGTCTACATCCTTTGAATGTACGGTGGAGTATTTATTAAAATCAGTGAACTTCCACTGACACATCATGATCACCCAGAGACTATCATTTACGTTAAAGTTCACTGTTGCTGCTGTATGTTATGTGGGTTTTGACAAATGTGTAAGGGCATGTATCCTCTATCGTGGCAACATGCAGACTCATCAGCTGCCCTTCAAATAATCTCTTCCTTATCCTGCCCTCCTCCAGTAATGCTTGATAAGCACTAATCTTTGCTACTGTCTCCAGAGTTCTGTCTTTTCCAGAGCATCACATAATAGTTACAAAGGTACAATCCTACAGCCTTTGGAGAGTAGCATCTTTCATTTAGTAAAATACATTGAAGGTCTCTAGGTCTTTTCATCAGTGACTTAATAGTGGATATTTTTAGCAATGAATAAAATTGATTGTCTACATAACAACTTATTTATTCATTTACTAAAGTGTATCTGTTTATTCCAAATTTTAGCAATTATAAATAAAGCTGTCGCAAAGATTTACATATAGGTTTTTGTAGTAATATAAGAGTCATTTAAGGAAATATCAAGGGGTAAATAACACAGTATATATTTTGATTTGACTAGTAAATTTTCATGACGATAAAGTTTTAGGAATTGACCTATAGGTAACAAAAATATATTGCGAGGCTGAATATATGAATTTAGTCTGACTCTAAGAATAGATCTAATACAAATAAAAATTCTGCTCTTTTGCTGTTCCACTATTTACAGAAAATATGTAGAAAAATAAAAAAATATATAAAGTAAATAAGAGATGTTATTTGTTGAAGCAATTAGTGGATTTATTTTAATAGTCAGTACTATACTCCTATGGTGAATACCTAAGTACAAAATCTCTTTGAACTGCAATGAAATGTGGCCTAATAAAAAATGTGAGGGATTTTATATTCAGGCAGTCAATTCAATATGGTGTCTTTTTGTATTTTGTTACTGAAGGAAGTTTATGGAATTTCTTGGACTTTACTATTTCAACTTTGCAAATTAGAGAAATTCTTGGTTTGACCCAATATTAAATGGACATTTTGTTCATAGAAATAGAAAACAAACATGAAATGGTGCTCAACAGCATCTAACACATATTTAGGGTCCTTATTTACTCTTAGGGTCCTCTATTCACTCTTTAGCAATCTGCTCTGGAATCCCCTTGGCCTACGGCTTTCTAAAGGGTGAATTAACAGCATTGTGATCACCTGGCTTTCTCTGTCTTGAAGGACATTGCCCAAGACCTCAACCTCACTACACCCAGATTATTGAGGGTATCTGCACTCCTGACTTGTCTCAGAGACACTAAGATCTGGAGAAAGAGGTAGAAGTTCACAACTACTGCAGGTGTGTTAGTCCATTTTCTGTGGTACAGAGTACCACACTCTGAGTGATCTAAAATGAAAAGAAACATATTTCTCACAGTCCTGGAGGGAAGTCTAATATCAAGGAGCCTGAATTTGGTAAGAGACTTCCTGCTATTACAACCCATAGCAAAAATAGTCAGGTAAGAGAACATATGAATGTAAGAAAAAAAAAAAAAAGCAAGAGAGAGTTGAAAACTGTTTTTTAATAACAAAAACACTCACCATAATTAACCCATTCCTATCATGGCAACTGTAATTCATTCAAAGTTCTAATAATTTAATCAACAGTTAGAGTCCACCTATTCCAGCATTGTTACATTGAGAATTAAGTTTCTAACACATAAAATTTAGGAGGTAAATTCCACAGCAGTGTGGATCTCAAACGCTAGCTATTCATGCTACTAACTGACACTTAGATTCCATGAGGAATGTCATTTGAAAGTCCAGTGAGGAAGGGCTCATCTACAGTCCCCTAAACCACTAAATAAGCCACCACATCAAGGGAAAATTAAATCCTTTGTGGTCGAACCCAAAGAAATG
>RJWM01037733.1:0-17318 GCA_004363535.1 Dasyprocta punctata | reverse complement strand
GTACCCCACACCCCCACTGCCTCCCTGGGAACATGGGTTCAGAGAAATCCAGGTGCCTGGCCCATTCCCCTATACTGTCATGGGGCAGCCAACATGGGAAGTGCCTGGGCCCCCATAACCAGCTTATCAGGAGGAACAAAGGAAAATGTCAAGACAAAAGAGCAAAAGGCAATCTCAGACCTCCAGCCCACACAGAACAAATCTGGGAAATATAGACATGGAAAAAAATGGAAGTCGCACACCTAAAATCTCTGAAAGGACAGCAACTAAAGAAACAACTTCATGAGGCTGTAAAAATAATTAGATCAGAAATAATATCTCAAGTAAAAGAAGAAATCACAAACATAATTAAAGAACTGCTGAGCATATCTAAAGAAGACATAGATAAAAAAGAGGAGCATAGGAAAATGATGGAAACCTTGAATGAACAACATAGGAAGGAATTACAATGCATGAAATAGATTCAAAGAGATATCCAAGAAATTAAAAACTTCATCTAAAGCTGGCAAAACCACTTGAAAGAGATTGAAGATAGACTTTCAGACCTTGAAGACAGGATTGCAGGTGATGATCGTGAAAGGAAAGATCTCTTAAAAATAACAAGGAACCAGGAAATAACAATTCAATGTCTGCAAGACAGTGCAAATAAAAAGAATTTAAGAGTGATAGCTGTCAGCAAAAAAGTGGGAACAACATAAATGACATAAAGACAATATTTACAGAAGTAATAACAGAAAACTTTCCAAACATGGGAAAAGGACCTGGCATACAGATAAGCAAGGCATACAGAACACCAACTAGCCATAACCAAAATAAATCTACACCCAGACATAATAATCAAGATCCCAGAAACTCAGTACAAGAGCAGAATGTTAAAGGCTGTCAGAGAAAACAAACAGATCACCTATAAAAGAAAACTCATCAGAATCATGCCAGATTTCTCAACACAAACCATCAAGTCAAGAAGAGCTTGGAGTGAAGTGTTTCAATCCTGAAAGAAAACAACTCCCAACACAGATTGATGTACCCTGAAAAACTATCTTTTTGATGGAAAAATAAGATACATCCATGATAAAGAACAACTGAAGGAATTCATGACCACCAAACCAATTCTACAGAGTGCTGAAGAATATTCTAAAGAGAGATAAAGATGACCATGGTTCCAGGAACAGCAGCAGAGAGATCACCACACAGGGCAAGGAATTGAAAAAAGGGGTAAAAGTGGGGAGCCAACAGCAGGAGGATAGCATGGCAGAGACAAGTCAATGCATGCCGGTTGTAGCCATTAATGTAGATGGCCTCAATTCACCAATAAAAAAAACACAGAAACATTAAATCTGCTGGAAGATAGAGTAGGTAAAACTCTTGAAGACATTGGTGTAGGCAAAGACTTTATGAATAAAAGCCAGACTGCACAGCAATTAATGCAAAGAACCAACAAATGGAATCTCATCATATTGAAAAGTTTTTGCACAGCAAGAGAAACCACCAACAGTGTGAAGAGACTACCCACAATGTGGCAGAAATTGGTTGCCAGCTGTCCCTCAGATAAAGGATTAATATTGAAAACCTATAAAGAACTTTAAAAAATCAGTCCTCCAAGATTTAAAGACCCAATCCAAAAATGGGCATCTGAGATGAACACACACTTCTCAGATGAAGAAGTACAAACAGCAAATAAATACGTAAAAAAATGTTCAACAGCACTGGCCATCCAAGAGATGCAAATGAAAGCATCACTCAGGTTCCACCTGACCCCAGAAAGAATGGCTAGTATTACGAAGTCAACTAATAACAAATGCTGGAGGTGCTGTGGGCAAAAAGGAACCCTTCTCCACTGTTGGTGGGAATGCAGGCTGGTGCAACCTCTGTGGAAGTCAGTGTAGAGATTCCTCAAAAAGCTAGGATTGGAGGTCCCATTTGACCCACCTATTCCCCTTCTGGGTATCTTCCTGAAAAAACTAAAAATATCTCATCACAGTGATCTATGTTAATCTATGTTCATAGCTGCCCAATTCATAATTGCTAGATCATGGAAGCAGCCTAAATGCCCCTCAACTGAGGAATGGATAAAAAAAAAAATGTGGTATTTCTACATAATGGAATACTACTCAGCTATAAAGAACAACAAACTAGACATTTTCACCCTCAAATGGGTGAATGCTGAGGATACGATTCTCAGTGAACTGAATAAGTCACATACACATGACTATCGCATTGTTGCACTGGGGTGATGAACTGAAACAAAACCTATCTATATATAAAAATTAGTTGGGACAGCTAGAGAAAAAGAGAATGTTTACTATTTGATATTTGGATCAAATTTTGCTTTTTGAATCACTTTTTTTGTTTCTGTTTGAAAAAAATAGGTCTTGAAATCTTTAATTTCTCTGCAATGTTTTCTAGTTTTGTGTATATAGGTCTTGTAAATTTTGTGATGAGATTTATCACTATTTCATATTTTGATGCCCTTGTAAAAAATTTGTTTTGTTTTTCACCATTAAATACAGTTGCTTTTCAATAAAAAAAGAAACAAGATACATCAATATGCTTCATATAAGAAATACATTAACTCAAAAGGAAATTCATAGACTGAAAGTCAAAGGAGAAAAAATGATTGTTCCATGCAATAGGAAACCAGAAAAAAGCAGGGAGTAACTTGCCCATCAACTGCAGAATGGATAAGAAAGATATGGTATTTTCATACAATGGAAAGCTACTCAGTTCTGAAGAAATATTATCTTGAGCCTCTTTCAGGTAAATGGATGCAACTTGAGATCATGCTTCTCAGTGAGATGGTTCAGACTCATATGGGTGAACATAGTGTTATCTCAGTGTAAAAAACTGAAGGAGTTAGTGGGATCCAAACTGTACAAAAGATAGTATGAAAGTGATGGGGAAGAAATGTCTAAAAAGGGTCTCTTTGATTTTACTGTGCCTGATGGTACGGACAGCTATTTTGAAGATAACAGGCTGTATTATGGTAGCCATTGTTGATTTCCTATTATCTGGCTTTTTTTTTTTTTTGCGGCACCGGGGATTGAACTCACAACCTTGTGCCTGTCAGACAGGCGCTTAAGTCAATATTATCTGGTTTTGAAGTCCTATAATACTTTCATTCTTTTGTTTTGATTGGTTTTATTCTGTTTGTTTTGCTTTGTTTGCTTTTATTATGTCTGATGGTATGGACAGCTATTTTGAAGAAAACAAGAGACATTATAGTAGCCATTGCTGAATTCCTATTATCTTGTTTTGAAGTTCTGTATTGCTGTCACTGTTCTGTTCTGATTAGCTTTATTCTGTTATTTTGTTTGCTTTTATTCTCTTTAAAAGAAAAAGAAAAGAAAAAATGTCAGCAATGAAAACAGGTGTGTTTAAAGACTAGGATATGAACTGAGGCTTTTCCTTTAAAAAGTGGATTTTTTGTTTTGTTTTGGTTTTGTTCTTGTTTTTTGTTTTTGAGATAGGGTTTCACTATGAAGTTCAGGTTGGCCTTGAACTCACTTTGTA
Source organism: Dasyprocta punctata (assembly GCA_004363535.1). NCBI lineage: Eukaryota > Metazoa > Chordata > Mammalia > Rodentia > Dasyproctidae > Dasyprocta > Dasyprocta punctata. The sequence continues at coordinate 13,808 of RJWM01037733.1, read as the reverse complement.
GCCCAGGCTGGCCTCAAACTCACAGCAATCTTTCTGCCTCAGCCTTCCAAGTGCTAAAAGTGCCCTTAATATTGGTAATGCAGCACAAATCAGAATTTAAAAATAGCTATTAACCCATCTGTGATAGTTAACTAATTGTGACAACTAGGGTAAGAAACATACAACTACTGGGTCAGCATAGTTCTGGGTGTGGCTGAAGGAATTCACTGAAGATGGAAGACCCACCCTGGTTGTGACTGGCACCAACCAATATGTTGTCACTCGAATGGTATAAAGGGGAAACGAAGAAGGAAGAATTACCTCTATTTCTTTAGAGGAGCTCCAGTCTTCACCTTCAGCTTGGATGTCATCTCCACCTCTCCTGGCTTCCAGTGCAGACCATTGGACCTCCTGACACAGATTCACAGGGAACTATACTGAGCTCCTGGCCTTCGACTGAATCCTTCAGACCTCTAGCACACAGACAGCTCTTTTGCACTTTCCCACACTTGATTCTGTGGGCGGCCAATGTAAGCCTACCTTACAAATTCTTATATATTTGTGTATCCTGTGTTAAATCTGTTTCTCTAGTAAGCACTGACTGATACACGGGCTGATGAAAAAATAGGATTCATAGCACAGGTATGGCAGGGTTAAGTGTTTATTAAATCACGCTTTTAAATTATATATCCACCTACGGTCTGTACAATTACAGTACACATGTAAGTAAAAGCCCAGCAAATTAGAACTAGTGGAAAAATCAACATCCCCTCTGCATGCTGGCACCTTACCGCAACGTCCTCCTTGGGCCAACACACAGCAACATTATCATTAAGAGTTAAATGAAGAAACCAGCTCGAGGCCACCTCCTAGCATGCATTTCAAATCGGGATTTCTTCCACACTACAGTAGGGTAAGATGACAGCAAGGCAACAGTGTAGTTTTTACATTCACAGGTTGGCTTAGATATTAAGTTTCTAATCAAGGTATCTCCCTCCCTATTACTGTAATTCATAAGAAATATGAAATCAAAATAAATGCAGACCACAGGTGGTTATAAAAATAGATGACTCATAGAGTAATAAATAACTACAATTAGTAGAGCACAAACTTATAAAATTTACCTTTTTCCATAATGTGCAGATTACTATAAAGTATCTTCGAGAGGTACAGTCAGCAGACTTTAGAGTGGGAAGAGGGCATTCGTAAAGAAAAAACACTCAAGTACAACATTCAGAGTAGGAAGCTGAATGCAGGTGAGAAGATACAAAACACTCAAAATTCTAGCTCCTCACAACACATTATCCTACATAACAGACATACCATGATTAGCTCACAGCCCTTTTTATATCTTAAAAAGCAACTCTTTGTTACCTATGTACAAATTTTTAAAAAAAATTTATCAAGAGACAAGCAAAATTGATTGACTGAACAGTGGCACTAAAACTGCTGAAACTCATAGCATTTGTGTGCTTTCATACACTTCTGTGTATGGAGTTTTAAATGCCCCCAAAGTATTTTAGATAGAGTTTTAAAATATCCTCAAAAATCTATTCTATAATCATTTCTGTTATAGGAAAAAAAAAAGTATCAAACCAGGGTGGGTAAGGAAAAGCAAACAACTTCACAAAGAAACTCATGATGAATATATACGTGACATTCATATGTTCTTTTAATACTTATGGAATGCTATGCAAGGTAACTGGAATGCTATTCTGAAACCAATTTCATTTCAGAAGGTACAGTAATTCCCATTTTAATTCTAGAATTAAAAGCACTTACTCCACATAATGTGCGTTTCAGCAAGGTTGGCATCTACTTGGTTATATATTTGCCAGTGTCACCTTAAAGCTTCATCAAAGACTCATGGCAGACCCAAGCTGTAAAGTCCAGAACTAACAATACCACAGGCAGCTGTTCATCTTTATTTCTCACAGGGTCTACTTGAGTTATCCAAATGTCACCTTCACCAGCAGCACTGTTCCCTAGAAACTTTGGCTAGTTTAGTTTCTTTGCCAAAAGATCTCCAAGGTCTAACAGTTAAGCAAACGAGATGAACTGACATCCAAATATACATTCTATACCTTCAAGAGGAGTGTGCAACGCAGCTTCCCTAAGTGACCCGACCTCTCAGGGGACCATGGAACATTCACTGGAGCCCAGGACATTCTGAGTAGACGGTCTGTGGATAGCCATGTTAAAATAAGTTTTCTACAGTAGTGGTTCTCAAATTCTAGTGAGCATCAGAAACACATAGAAGGCAGGCTGAAACAAAGGTGCCACCTCAGAGGTTTGGGGTGGGGCCTAGGATCCTGCTTTTATTTCCCTGGTGCTGGAGTTGAACCCAGGGCCTCACTCATGCTAAGCAAGTGTTCTACCCCTGAGCTACACCCTCAGCCTTTTAAAATTTTGAGACAGGACTGTTGTCTAAGTTGTCTAGACATGAACTTGGGTTCTTCCTGCCTTACCCTCCTGAGTAGCTGGGATACCAGGTGTATGCCACCATGCCCAGCTTCAAATTGTGTATTTCTAAGAGGTAAGCTGATGCTGCTTGACGGGGGATCATATTTGGAGTGGTGACTATCAAGACCCTAACCCACACAGTTCTCAGCAGCAGGAAGCCCTCCTGTGGCCTCAGGAAAGGCTGCAAGTGCATTTGCCACAAGCAGTCAGGCTGAGGTCAGGTGAGTCTGGTGATGTCTCAGAAGGTCTTGCACCTTCCTGGGGTGGAGGGGACACTGCTCTTGACTCCTGGCTCTGTCCCTACTCACACCGTGACCAGGTGCAGTGACTGCATCTCATAAGAGGGACAACAGCAGCACCCTCCCAGGGATTCTGTGAGGTTTAAGAGCAATGTCTGCAAAAAAGCACCACCTATCACAGAGCATCACACAAGTGTGTGTTTGCAGCAGGAAAATCCCAGGTTTCTCACTTCTGCTAACACTGTGTCTTTACAAAAGCACATTCTTGCAGCTAAAGAAGAGAAAGGTACCTAAATAATGCAGAAAAATATGGGTTCCTAATTTAAAACATCTAATTCGTTGAAAAAAGATCAACTCACAATCAAAGTAGCAATTAATTATGCTGGCTTCAAGACAGTGTTTAAAAGTTAAATACAGTGATCCTTGAACACATTTTCTCTTCCATTCAACCCACCATTTTAATGCTGGTCAAATTTATCATTAAAAAAATGAGAAAAAATAATTCCTCCATTCAAACACATAGGAATTATATCTAAAAAATTTAGCTGAGATAATGCCAATCATATAGACTACCTAGTAGAGAAATTTTAAATGCAATCCATTTGATAAGGACATATAATTATGGTTCATAAAAACACCCACAGAATGAACAATGAGCACATGCACGCACATGTACTCACACGCACATGTTCACATGTGTGTCTAGTTGTTGCCCGGTATGTCTTAACCAATGAATTGCCTTGAATTCAAAAATGAATTTGTAATAATTCATAGATATCCATGATGGGAGTATAGTCAAGCAAACACCTTGTTGCCAGGTCTTGGTTTCCACATGAATCCAAAAGACCAACGGGAGAGGCAGAATGGTCCCCAGCCCGGTACATGATTCACATTAGGTGTGCTCTGGATGACTTTGGAGACAGGACAGCATCTCTGAGACGGGTCTGCCTTCGTAGCAGATCTGATACACTGCAGTAAACAGTGGAAACCTGGGCAGAAGGAAATGTGAAAAGACAAGTTAGGCCATCTGGTTTACCTCCCAGAACAGATCCAGTTTTCTGTGCTGCTTAACAGTCTGCAGCTAAGTCGTGAATGCTGCTTTGCAAAACACAGGGACCATTTTTCACAAACCTTTATTATTTGGTTTGCAGAGTGCAGAGTTTCTGCACCACACTTGTTAGACCCTGGGACCACCTAGGTCACCTTCTGCCTGATAAGCTTGCAGTGCACAGTCACGTGGTCATCCCTCCCAGGCACGTGGTGGTTCATTTACAGAAAGAGCTGTGGCTCGGCATCATGGCCAAATCCGGGATGAATCCAAGTTTCTATCACTGTTTTAAAAGATGTGGAGAATGAATTTTAAATTGCATGGAGGTCTTGCTCTCCCATCCCTAAAAAGGATCATTCCTTGATGACAATGAGGCAGCCCACGTGTCGCCATAAATAATTCAGGCCTGGAACTCTCCCGCAAGCATCCAAGACAGGACCCACAATTACCAAAGCCCCAATCTCATGCTGGAAGCTTGATTTATTCTGCCTTTTCTTCCAAGGTGTGAACACATATAAGTGAAAGTGTGACATGGACAAGGGTACAAAGCAGTGGGTAATAATCCATTGCAAGAAAAGGTAGTATATAGTATCTCAGGGTATAGTTGGCTCAGCAAGTTTTTTGTTATTGTTGTTATTGTTGTTGTTTTGTTTGTTTTCTGGCAGAAATTAATAGAGGAATAACTAATTTCAATCAGGCTTTTTAACTCACACACACACACATGCACATGCACGCACACACACACAGACACAAAGCCCAAAATGAGCTGGACAGAATCAGTAGAGCCTTAAAGGCCATTCTGAAAATTATCTGAGTAGAAAACTTTAATGACAATTTAATTGAAGAAGAACAAATAGTCCTGGGATATCACATGATATCATGAAAGTCCATTGTTGGAGGTTTTTAAAGGTATGGACTGTTATGTTATTTTTTGGAGTCAGTAGACTGAATCAAATCTGACTCCTCAGCCTGTGCACTCTGGCCAAGTTTTATACAGCCTCTGACCATTTCCCCATCTGTGAAATGGGGCTAGGCGTGCAGGCTTGTGTATCAGATGCCTTATATGCTGGCAGTATGGTAAGGACCTTGGGAAGTGGTGAGCATTCGTAATGACAGCTTCTAACTGCAGCCACAGGACGGCCCTGGTTCAGAAACGGTAAGCTCCATGCGGAGAGCTGACACTGCTTTGCTCATCACTGCTCATCTGCTACCCTCGACTGCTCTTCTTCTTCCCAAGAGCAGCTGTGTCAGTATGTGATGCTCAGAGAGGCCGCAGCCATCCTGAGGTTCCAGAGGAGATGCAAGGATCTCACAGATTCTCATCCACAGCCAATGAGCCAACATCACTAAACTTCACCTCTGTGCTGCCTCCTATAGCAGAACACTGCTCTTATAGTTGAAGGCACTTTCAGCTTTTAAAACCTGCATTTCTACAATGTATCCTGTAGAAGCAATGTTTATGAGATATGGAGTATGTGTGGGAGGGGGGAATTTTTAAAGTCAAGTAACTTGTTCAATCGTCTCAACCACCCTGCGAGGTAGGAAGTAAAATGATTCCCCATTCTACAGATGAGGAAGCTGAGGCATGGTTTCTGACTCTGAGCCAACACTCAACCACAAAGCCACACTTCATTCAAATGTTACTTTTCTATAACATAAAATGCTATAAGGCCAATTAGATCTGTTTGGGAAACTCTAAATAAAGTTAGACGTAAAAGGAGGACAAATCATAACACTTCATAGAAAGGAGATGACACAAACCAGACAGTCAGCCATCTCTCCAAAGGACACAGGGACCAGGGCTGCAGCCAGCTTCAGGCCTGGTGTGGGGATCAGCAGGCTGTGAATAAGGCCCAGTTCCTGGGGAGTTTGCAACACTGCCAAGGGCCACACTCTGTCCTCCTCCCAGTCCACAGGCTGAAGTCCTCACCCCAGGACCCCAGGCAGGCTGTGTTTGGACACCAGGCCCTTATAGAGAGGACAAGTTAAAATGAAGGCACTGAGGCACTCTTCTAAGAAGAAGATGTAGGCCACAGTATAGTCAGAAGAGAAAAACACAGTGAGAAGACACGTACAAGCCAAGGAAAGAGGCCTCCAAAGACACCAACTCTGCTGACAACTTGATCTCAGAATTCTAGGCTCCAGGACTGGGAGAGAATATATTTCTATTGTTCAAGCCACACAGCCTGTGATGCCATATTAAGAGATAGCTTTAGCTGGGGAGGTGGGTGTTCTGAGCAGCTCTGCCCGAAGTCAGGCAGCCACCAACGCCCAGAAACCCAGTTCCAATGCCTTTTCCAAAGAGCTAATGAGAAAGACAGACCAGTGCTCACCAACCCGCCCATCCACAGAATCTTATCAAAGGCACCACTCAGTAGCACATGGAGGCCACTTGAAAATTCTGCTTGGGAGACTCTCACCCTGACCAAACACCCAAGGATTTTAAGACTTTAAAAAATTTCCTGAGTAGCAGCACACGCTTGTAATTCCCAGCTGCCTACTCAGGAGGCTGAGGCAGAAGAATCACAAGTTCAACCCCCAGTACTACAATCAATCAACCAAATAATCAATCAATCAATAAAATAAAAATCCTGATGTTATTAAAGTAAAAAATGGTTGTTAAAGTAACTCTACCACATACCAACATGCCAGTGTCCACTAAGCAGGTAAGGAAAATCATGCATGACCAAGATGTCTTCCGCTTAGTCACAATTTAAGATCCTTTTCCCTCCTGTCTACGACCCTTTACCTTGCCTGGGTAGTTTTAAAAGCCATTTCAGAAAAATAAGGTACAAATTAAAATGGGAAGACTAATGCCCCACCTTTTTGAAATTTTTATTGGGAACTCCAAGGCTGCTTATTTTGACTGGATAAGAGGATGAGGGGAGCTGAGTGCAGAGTGAGGTGAAGGTATGTGGTGGGGACCAGCAGGCAGGTGGACTGAGCAAGAGTAAAGGAGATGCTGCCAGAGACATTGCTAGGATTTGTGTCTGGATGGCTCCCCAAAGACTCATGAGGTCATGGAGGGGCAGGTTTTTCAGAGGTGGCTGAATCTAGAGTTTGTGACTGGTTCATTGTCTAGTATTGGGATTGGGGGTGTGAGTGCTACACTGCCACATAGCAGGCAGCCTGCATACAGTGTAAAGAAGGGAAAGGTTTGTCTCTCTCACTTCTCTCTTGTTTTTGATATCTTCTGCTGTCATGAACAACTGCCCCTCTGCCATGCCACCCTGCCATGGAGCCAGCTGATTACAGATATAAATTTCTACAAACTGTGAGCTAAACAAACCTTTCTCCCTTTAACATTGGGTGTTGGGTATTTTGTCTCAGCAACAAGAAAAGTAACTAAAGACAGAATTTGGTACCTGAGAAGTGGGACTGTAGCTGTGACTGTACCTGACCATGTGGTTCAGGAGCCTTTGGGGATGGCTTATGGGAAAAGTTTGGAAAGGTTTGGAGATGCTGCTGAAAAAGTAGAGCTGGAACACATCAGGCTGTTCTGTGGGAGATTCCAGTCAGAGCTTAGAAGACTAGAAGGCTGATAGAAATCCTGCCATTACCAGGCTTGGGAGGTTTCTGGGGGGGGAAGAAAGACTCATTGGCTGCTAGACTCAGACAATGTGTGTTATGGCTTGGCAGAAAGTTTGTTGGCATTTTGCTAGTGTCCAGAGACTTTGCCTGAGACTGAGATTAAGGGCCACAGACTAATCTTGTAGAAGAAATTTCAAGGCAGTCAAATGTTGAAGTGGTGGCATAGTTATTGTTGGGGGCTTTTAGCTAGATTTATGTTGAGAATCAAGAACAAAGAAGCCAGCAGGATGATTTAAAAAGCTGTGAGTTTGGCCAGAAAGGAAAGTTCCAGTAAAGCTGTGGACTGCAAAGACAGAGCAGAGGAGATCTTGAGTGCTGAGAAGGAACAGGAAAATAGAAAAGATGGCCTGAGGGCACTTTAAGAAGCGGCAGGACTCCACTTTTTGCAGCCTCAAAATTGCAAAAATGAATGACTTTGCTTTGAGAAGCCACAGAGCACCACATTCCTGAATGGTGGTAGCAAAAAGAATTTGTTCATCGGAATGGGATTCAGAGTGCCCAGTGACCCAGGCACTTGATCCTACAACCAAGAGAAAAGGAAACCTGGCTACTGCTCCTGCTGGCAACAGACCATTACCCACATGGTGCTGGTTTTAGGTGCATGCAGAATGCAAGAGTTATGGGGTTAAGAAGGCTTCCACACAGATTTCAGAAGGCCTGGGGGGCCAGGGAGTGTGCCCCTGAGAGGGCAGTGTATGAAGCTGTGAGTGTGTAGCCAAAGGTGCAGTGGAGACCCCAGATGTTTAGAGAAGCCAGGAACACTGATCATCTGAGGAAAACTGAGAGGAGAGTAGAGCAGGCTCAAGAGAGAAGCCATGGAAGCTACCACCACCACCACCAGAAGTGCTGTAGGGGCGGAGCCACCCAAACTCTTTGGAGTTCACATCTTGCTACAGATTGCATGGGATGCTGCACACTGGAACTACAGTTTGGCCTGCTAGATTTTGGAGTGTTTTTGTCCCATTCTCTTGTATCTACCGTTTGTAACTTTTGGAACAGAAATGCCTATCTTGTGCCATTGAATGTTGGAAGTGTTTAACTTTGCTTTCATTTGTACAGGGGCTCACAGCTAAGAATTTGCTTTACATCTCAGAGGAGACTTGGGACTTGGACTCTTCAGCAATGCTGAAACTGTCAGGACTTTGGCAACTCTTAGAGGTGAACTAAATACCTTTTGCATAAAGGGATATACATGAGTCTTTGGAGGCTCAGGGGAGCAATGTTATGGTTTGTGTCTGGATGTACCCCCAAAGCTTCATAAGGTCATGAGTTGAAGGCTTTTTGGAGGCAGCTGAATCTAGAGTTTGTGATTGTTCATTGTCTAGTGCTGGAATTGTGGGTGTGAGTGTTACACCACCCCAGGGCAGGTGACCTGCATATAATATAAAGGAGGGAAAGGCTTGTCTTTCTCACTCCTCTCTTATTGCTTTTGGTACCTTCCACCACCAGGAATGGTTGCCCCTCTGCCATGCCATCCTGCCTTGGAGTCAGCTGATTATGGACATAAGCCTCTACAAACTGTGAGCTAAATAAACATTTCCCCCTTTAACACTGGGTGTTGGGTATTTTGTCTCAACAATGAGAAAAGTAACTAAGATTGACATCATCTGCAAACCATCTCCTGGCTTGATAGAAGTATACTCTAGACAAATTCCAAGTAACAGCATCAATACAGCTGCCCAGTACCCTGCAATCCCAGAAAACCAAGGAGTGTTGGGAGGAGGTGAGGAGTCACAGTGCTACAGTCTGGCTCTGAAGTGCCCCAAAGGTCCATGTGTTAAAGGCTTCATCGTGAGCCTATGCTGGTACCTTTAGGAGGAGCCTAGTAAGAGGCAGGTAAGCTAGGTCGTTGTGAGTATACCCTTGAAAGGAATATGAAACCTGGCCCCTTCCTATCACTCTTTTCTTCTCAGTTTCCATGAGGTAAATAGCCTCCTCTACTATACATTCCAACCATGATGAACTGTGCTGTCACAGTCCCAAAGTGACAGTGTTAACTGCCCATGAACTGAAACCTCTGAAACCTTAAGCCAAAGTAAACAGTTTCTTTTTATGTTGATTTATCTTAAGTATGTGTTACCTTGACAGAAAGTCGACCAACACAGTATGCTGTGAAAGGCTGAATAAGGTGTTGCTGACATCACAGTCCTGGGGAGGAGTTTAGTAACTCAGCAGTATAAAGGGTTGGGTGGGAGCCAGGACTAGACAGCAGCCTTGGAGAGGTTAGGCAGCTTGTGGTGCTGCAGGGCTTACTCCTCAATCAGGTGACCAGCCCACTTTACACATGTCTGGCCTGGAAGGAAAGGGGAAGACAGAGCCAGGCAGCCAGTCACCCACACACCCCAGAGATGGCAAAGATGTGCACCCAACCTTAACACAGGTCCCTCGGACAGCAGAATTCTGGAACGGGCTTGTCTTTCCTTGTTTTCTGAATTGTTTGATATTTTAGTCACACTGTTATATCTTTTTATTTTTTTTTTAAATTAATTTTGGAAAACTTTAAACTTACAGCATGTAAGTTTTCCTGAACACCCTATCGGACAAACTAGAATCTAATCGTTCATATTTTATAATACTCCTCATAGATCTTCTCACTGAAGTTGAGACTTGTATTGTATAAATACTTGTATTTGGGGTAGTTAGATTATTTCCTGCCATAGATGTTCACACCACATAGAGGACTCAACTAATCCAGTAAAGTTCTAGGTCCACTTGTCAAACAGTGGTGCTTGTCTTCTGGGAGATGCTGTTACAGACAAAGGGGCTGGGGGGCTTACTTGTCAGTGAGTCCTTTCTGTTTGAGGATGCGGTACACTTCAGCAGAAGTCTGAGGTCCTTGGAGCTTCTGCCCATTCAGCATCTCCTTCTCCAATTCTTCAATGGTCTTAAAAGCAAACAATAAAAATAAATCTAGGGTAAACACTAGAGAACCATTTATTTCAAGAGTAAAGTGGGGGAGGACAGTTTCAGTTCCTGCTGTGAGCCAAAGAAAAAGACATACAGAGACCAAAGGAGTCCCACAGAAGCACCCAGAGTGAGCAAAGAATGGGTACAACATTCATCTTTGAGGGGTGGAGACAGAGGGACAGGAGGGTGGGAGTTACCTTCCCTGTTCTGGCAAATGCCTCGGCCACCCTGCGGTTCCGCCCTCCGTAGCAGGTGGTGATCAGGTCAGCCACCCCGCAGCTCTCCAGAAAGGTGGCTGTGGACACCTGGCCTTTGCAGAAGATCTTAGCAAAAGAGATCATTTCCATGAGGCCCAGGCGGATGACGGCAGCTTTGGTGTTGTCTCCACAGCGGAGGCCATCGCAGAACCCGGCTCCCACGGCGACAATGTTCTGCACGGTAAAGCCCAGGATGTTATTATGGCACCCCTGAGGGTGAGGATGCAGAGGGACAGAGGGGGACACTGGCTCTACCTCAAAAGGCCCATCCCTGGCTCTCCTGGACCAGGGCAGAAGATGGAAAGGACAGGCCTTTTATCTTCCCATTTACAGAACAAAGGGGTAGAGGCACATCAGTCAGAGACTTATAATGGCTATTAACAGTCTTTGGTCACAGTTTGGACAGACTTCTTTGTCTTTGAGTTGTTTTTATTAAAACTAAATGCTTTATTCAACTATAACATTCATAAGGAAAGTATACAAACTCTAAGTGTATTGCTTGACGAATTCTCACAGTATTCTAAACATACCCACATAGCCAGCTCCCTGACCTCCAGAGAGCAACCTGTACCCCAGAAAGTTCCACAGGGATCCCTTCTAGATACCTCCCCCACCAAAGACCACCACTGCCTTCACCTCTCGCAGCACAGACTGGTTTTATCCATCTTTAAACTTCCAATGCGTGAAACTGTTCGGTATGCCATCCTTGGTGCCTAGCTTCTTTGTCTCAATTAACGTGAAGTTTGGGGGATGCAGCCCCATTTTTATATATAGCACATTCACTTCAATTGCTGCACAGTATTCCATGGTGTGGCTACCCTGCAATTTACTGACCCCTTTTCTGTCAGTTAGGACTGAGGCAGTTTCCAGCTTGAGGCCATTACAAATATGACATTATGGCCGGGGATTTACTCAGTGGCTTAAGTGCGTGCCTGGCAGACATGAGGCTGTGAGTTCAATTCCCAGTACCAAAAAACAAAAACAAAAACAAATGTGACATTATGGACACCCTGGCACATGGTCCTCAGGTGACATAGAACAAAGAGGGTTAGAAAACAGAAAATGAGAACAGAAAGGCCCAAAGTATATTGTGTTCTTTGCCTCTAGGACAGGATCAGCTGGCTATGTTGCTCTCATTATCAACGTAAAAGAGAAAAGTAGAAAAATTCTGTAAATGATCAGAAAGCTGACAGGAACTCATGCAGGTTTTGGACAAATTCATGCCACTTCTTTGTCCTAGGTCAGCGATACAAACAGCCCGCCGTGGCATGCGTGCCGTGGGTTCACCACCACCGTCCTGGATCATCTCTCAGGGAGGGTGTGAGTTCCAGCTGATGAACCCAGCAGCTTCCAAGCTGACCACTCTCCTCCGAGATGCTGGGTGTGTGCGGGAGAATCTCTGCCTCTGTACCTGCAAAGGCTTCTCAAACCCTTCCCACCACAAAGGCAATGCAAACTGTAGGCTTTATCTGCTCCTCGACAGTATCATCCCAAATGACCTGCTGCATGCACAATGACAGCAGAGATGGCAATTCTTGGGTTAGTGTTTTTTTTTTTTTTTTCTGAGGCAGAATCACGCCATGTTGTCTATGCTGGCCTTCAACTTGTGATCCTCCTGCCTCAGCCTTCAAAGTGCTGGGATCACAGGTGTGTGCCACCCCTCCCAGATTCTCAGTGCACTCTTCATGTCTGATGGCATCATGTTAGGATGCGTGAAAGGAGCCTTGGGAGATGCTGAGGGGCAAGGTGGGTTCTGGGCTAGCAACTCTGCTCCAGGGAGACGAGCTGCCAAGTCAAGAAGGAACACTGGACCTTTTAGCACGGTGTCACGCAGAGACCAAGCAGCCAGGCCAGGCACCTCCGCTGGCATGATAGCCAGACCCAGGCAACCACAGGAGCCACAGGGGGTACACTGCACTGACACCCAGAGGGCCTCGCTGCCATGTAACCCTGACTAATCCATCTTCCTCTCGGGGTCATTTTGCCTCAGATATAAAATGTAGGGCTGGACAAGATTTCAAAATCTTTCCAGCTGATATTCATCTAGGGAAGCTGATGCACTTACAGCATGCTCTGGGGCTGCAGATGGGAGGGTGGTATTGGAGCCACAGGGTGCCACCTGAGAACCCGTAGGGGGACTAAGCCCAGTCAGAGTGAGACTGGGTCTACTAAGGTTGCCATGGCAATGCGCCTGAGGCTTAGGCTTAGTACTGGGAACACTGGCCAAGTGGCGAAACTGCTGGACTTGCCCCGATACGCCTTTGCTGTGTCCCCATCAGATCACTACAGAACCCATTCTGAAACAGCCAGTTACCTGACAGCCAGCCCAGGGAAACGTCTACAGGCTGAACGAGTGTGAACAGGAACTTTCACTCAGCCCTGGCTCCTGCAGACGGGGAGAGGGCTCCGAAGTGCTTGCAGTAAGCAGTACCAGGCTGAATGCATGGTCTCTGTAATGCTCAGGGTGGTGCTGAGATGTGCACCTATCTTATTTTTGGTCCAGCACAACCCTGGCTTGCCAAGTACACCACTCCATGAAACATAAGAGTCAAAAAGAAGATGCCCTAGGGCCTGGCCCACACTGCTCCTCTGTGCCCTGTGCCTGATGCTTCCACAGAGCAGGAAACTTGGGCTCCCTCTTGGGGTCAGAGAGACCTTGCCACCCCAGCCACTACAGTTCCAGGTTGAGGGGTGGCACCTCTGCAGCCTGCTCAGAGGCTGGGAGGTAAAAAAGAGCAGCTTAGCAGTAGAAAGGACACCAGGGATAAATAGCAAGAATAGCAAAGTCCCATCTTTCTGAACTGTTTTAAATGCTTCATACATTAACAAGTCATTTAAGCTTCACATTGCACAAGGCCGGTCCTGTTATCACACACAGGGAGAGGCGGAAGAGACACACTGCACACCCACTGCCGCTGAGGGTCAGGGAGGGAGAGGTGAGAGGCGACTGCATCAGGTCCAGTTAAAAACTTCCTACTAGGAAGCACTGGCCCACCAAACACAAGATCTGGCGGGAAGCACTCTGGCCCTGCAACAGCCCAGCAGGACGCTATGGGCAGATCCTTGGGACCAGCAGTGCTTTTGTGGTGGCGCTCAGACAAACATGCAGGTGAGGAAGAAGGGGTGGCAGATGAAGGAGCTTGGGGGACCTCTTGGGCCCTGAGTGACCCTTCACTGTGGGGCACATGCATCTAGACCACCTCAAGGTTTCCGTTAGACAGCTAACCTTTCCACCAGCGAGCAGGGCAAACTCCCTTCTAAGAGGATTCTTACTCCCCTGCCCCCACCCAGTTTAACCACCTTATGATGATGGATCCTGAAATC
>RJWM01037732.1:0-17212 GCA_004363535.1 Dasyprocta punctata | reverse complement strand
GTTACACAGAACATACTGTTTTGTGTGTAGCTTCTTTCATGTTTTTGAGGTTTATCCATGGTATTATCAATAATTCATTCCTTGTATTGCTGATTTTTTTAGTCTTTGGTCAATTTAGATACCCTTGACTTCTACTCTGTTTCTAATTCCTACTTAGCTAATATTTTTACTTTATCTCACTATTATTATTATTATTATTATTATTTTTTTTTTTTTTGTGGCACCGGGGATCGAGCTCATAACCTCATGCCTGCCTGACAGGCACATAAGCCACTGAGCCAAACTCCTGGCCCTGGTTTTTTGAGGCAGGGTCGCACTGTGAGGCTCAGGCCGGCCTTGCACTCGCGTTGTAGCCCAAGCCGGCCTCGAACTCACAACGCTCCGCCTACCTCAGCCTCCCGAGTGCTGGGATTAAAGGCGTGCGCCACCACGCCTGGCTTCTCACTATTATTTTTAAGTGAATATATACTGTCTCTTGAACAGAACAAAGATAAGAATTAAACTAGAAATGAGGTAACTTTAAAGCAAATAATCTTTACCCTGAAAATAGCAAATTTAAAAGAGCATAACAAAGGCCACACATTTATTAAGATTATTAAACATACTGCTAGAAATTTGAAAATTTCCTACAGCTTACCGCCATGAGTGTATGACTAATGTTGGATCCAAATATCTCGTACCCTATGTCTTTACATTTTAAGAAGAAAAAGAACTTAATAAAAATAATTCTTAGCTCTTACATTAGTTCAAATTCTCTGAGAAGTAAATACCAAGATAGTTTCCTGTGCAAGAAATTTATTGGGGAAACACTTGTGCAGGATAAAGGAAGAGAGACTCTGTTAAAAGCCTGAAACCATGAAGAAGAGAGGCACAGGAATAAAAGAAAATTGGGTAGGCAAGGTCTCAGACTGACGTGCCATTCTCCGAATGTTTCGGTCGGTATCTGGGAAGGTCATGATTGAAAATCAGTATAAAGGAGTTTCTCATCTGTGAGGAATGGACCTGCATTACTGCCCTCACTGTCCTTGGCCACTGGCTGGGAGCTGTCAGAGTACAGTAGGAGATTGGTCATTTTTCATGGCGTTTATAATCTACCCCTTGCATCACACAGAGAAATCTGTCTAAGCAGGCTTGGGGTAGGGGGTGGCTTCCTTATGGTTTCTGTTGGCCTGTCTTTCTAAGGAACAATTTTTTTTTTTGTACCAGGGATCAAACTCATGACTTCACGCTTGCCATGCAGGTGCTTGTGCCACTGAGCTAAATCTCTGGCCCAGGAACAATTTTTAGAAGACAGAACTTGGCAGGGTAAATAATAACCCATGATGCTGCAGTTCTATAGCTAATATTTATCTTCTTCTACATCCACTATTCATTCTCATCCTCATTTATCATCTTGGCAGGTCTGGTGGCTTCCCTGGTAATGTGGCCTAAACCTTTATTCCTATATCCTTGTCCGCCTGGAATATATTCCCTTTGCACTGTAGATAACTAGAGTTGCAAAGATGGGAAACAAAATTCCTCATTGTGATTGTATCATTAGAAGTGATGGTAAATGGGGCCACTTCTATTTTCCAACCCTCTGGTTTTTAAACTCATGTGATCTTACTGGAGACTTAGCCTCATATTGAGATCTTTGTTTTTTAACATCTGCTGCATCCTGCAGATGGCACCATGTCCGTTCAGAATGCTTTCTCTGAGCTGGTGATTCTTGTTTGTCTTTAAAAGGCCGTTCTAGTTTCTTTGGGGCTGGTTGCTTCTGAAGAGCGTGATATATGATTAAACCCATGGATCCCATGGTCCTAGGCCTACTTCCATGAGCTATTTCTTTTCTGTACTTTACATACCCCTACCTTTTCTGATGCTATGTTTTAAGGGATTCTGTGCTTGTGGATCAGTTATTTCATAAGCCTGCACATAGTAGTTGTGGCTGAGGCTCTGTGGGTAGGGAAGGACAACCCATATATGAAATACGTAACTATACACATTAGAAGGAACCACAGGTACTTTGATTTGAGCTAGATGGACATTCAGAGGCAGCAGTAGCTAGATTCATCTTGGTAAGTGGGATTCTATTCTTGGGCCGTGTATAGCTTTCATCTCTGCCATTTTTCTCAGTCAGCTGCCTTTTGTTGCAAGTTTCGAGATGACTGATGGCAAAGTCTGTCATTTGGCAGACTCACTTGGTTATTCACTTCCTCTACTGTAATGGATGCTTTCTGGTAGGTACAAATGTGTGATCCAGCAGTCTTTACCCTCCATAAACTGTCATCCTCATTCCTCTAATATTTCTCTACTTGAAATATTCCTCTGCTCTACTTATCCTTGTTCTTTTATGTTCCCAACCAAAATCCAGGCCTTTGGGTACTACCCAGAATTTTTATGTATTTCTACCTCTTGGGCGACTTCTGCTGTACAAAGTGAGTAACAAGATGCAGCTTTCCCTAGGGAGGATATTTTGTCTCAGCAGTGTCTTTTTGGTCCGCCCCTGAATGTCTTTTCTTTCTTTCTTTATTTATTCATTTGTTAGTTTGTTTTTGAGCCAGGATCTTGCTATGCAGTCCAGGCTAGCCTTAAGTTCACTATGTATCCCAGGCTGGCCTTGAACTCAGCTATCTCTGCCTCAGCCTCCTGAGTCCTGGGATTATAGATGTATACCACATTTGGCTTGAATGTCTCTTTAATGTAGCTGCCATCCATTTTTCAACTTGAACTCCTACAAGAAATACTTAGAAGGTAAAATCAGCAGGATTTGGTAATAAATAACCTTCTATTTCTTCCCCCCAATTCCCCTTCTTTTAAAATCTTCTCTATTGTCTATCTTTCTTAAAATATAAATTTCATCGGAATAGGGATTTTTACTGCTTCCTTCACTACTGTAATCACTGCTTCACAAAACATTGCCTGGAACAAGGTTGGTCTCAGTAAACACTTGCTCAATGAACAAATGAAAGAATTTTAATAAATTGTCAGTTACCTACTGATTGACTTACCATTCTTATTACCTAATCTAGCTCATATCACAAGAATTGTTAGAGTCATTCCTGATTCCTCCCTTTTTTTCTTTCCTTTTCCTAATTCTGCAGCAATTCCAGCTGATTATACTTGCAAAATAAATACCCGTTTTGTTTCCACCAATATTATCATTCTTCTCTGGACTGCAGTGGCGAACATTTTATTTTTCTGTTTCCATTACCCACTACTTTCTGAAACACTTTTTAGCTTATAATAGCTGAAAATTGATCTGTTCATGATATAAATTAGATCTTGTCATTTTCCCGTGGAAAAACCTCCTAAAGACTTAGGATGAAATTTTAACCTCTGACAATGTCCTGTGTGGCTCCACACTAAATAGGACCTCCTCTCAGTTCTTCCATCTTAATGGTTGCATTCAAGGCATGCTTGTATTTTTTCTATTTCTCAAATGCAACATGCTTGTTTCTGCCTTAATATTTGCTCTTTCTTGACCTGGATCACCGTTTTATTTTTAAATTTATGTGAATATTGGCTTCCTCTTTTTATTCAGGTTTCAGTATACAGTTTTCAACCAGGGAGGCCTTCTTTAGCCACCCAGTCTGAAGTAACCCTTTTTCTTTCTTCCCAATCCCCTTCCATCTGAGAGCCCTGTTTTGTTTCTTTACATCTTATAGTATCAAAAAACGTTCTATTTTTTATATGTATCTTTTGAGCTTTTAATTTCCTTCTAAGAACATTCCTCCTTATGGAGGAAAAGACCATATTGACCTTGTGAACAAAAACAGTATTCCTTAACAAAGCAAAATGTGTGACACACACACATATGTGCATATATATCTAGACATAGTCAAACATATGTTCCAATACAAAGAAAAAAATTTAGTTCCAACAATAATTGAAAATGTTTCTAGGACCTCAAAGAAGAACAAGTTTATCCATGTTATTAGAAACCCAAGAGAGTTATTGTTAATGTCAAGAGTAAGTGCAGAAGTTAAAACAGCCACAATTAGTACATGTCAGAGTGTTTTTTGTTTTGTTTTGTTTTGTTTTTTGTCTAGTTACTAGACATTCATCTTTGATCTTTGGGACCAATAAGGAAAGGGTAATGGGTGTCATGGTAATTTCTTTAGAATTGCTTCACACAAGCAACCTAGCTTGAATTATATGAACAGACTATGTGCTATGAACAAAAGATACTGAATGTTTAAATTTTAAAAATTTATTACAGGAAATGACGTATTGCCATTAATGCCCTTCAAAATAGTCCTTGCCTTGAACACACTTATCCGATTGTTGTTGCCACTTTCCGAGGCAGTTCTGGAAGTCCTCTTTCATGTGTGCAGTGACGTGGCTGTCCTGATGCCCTGAATCAATTCAAAAAATTTCTTTTTTCATGGTCATATTGAAGTCCCATGTGGTGAATAAGGTGGATTAAGGCACACTAATGTTTTTATGAGTCTGCCTTTCTGTTGGATGACACTCAGCAGCAGCATTTACTGTATTTTTGATCATATCTCTTCACCACCCATGACAGAGCACTTACAGAACTGCTTCAGAAAGTGGCAAGAATGATGGGACAAGTGTGCTTGAAACGAAGGGGACTCTTTTGGGGGAATTAATGCAATGTGTCTTTTGCTGCAATAAATTTCTTCCTTTTTTTTTTTTTTTTTGTACTGGAGATCAAACTCACAACCTCGCACCTGCCAGGCAGGTGCTTATGTCACTAAGCTAAATCTCTGGCCCTATTTTTTGAGACAGAGTCTCACTATGCAGTTCACGCTGGCCTTGAACTCACTTTGTAGCCTAGGCTGGTCTCAAACTCACAATGATCCTCCTGCCTCAGCCTCCCGAGTGCTGGGATTAAAGGCGTGTGCTATCACACCCAGCTTGCAATGAATTTCTTAGTTTTATTTAAATATTTGTCATAGCATATAATCACATCTCATAAATAAATATGTCATCTTGAATGAAAAATGGCTGTAGCTCAGGATTCAGTCAATTGTTTTCTGTAAAGGGTCAGATAGTAAATATATTTGACTTGGTGGGTTATATGGTCTCTTTTGTAGCTTCTCAGCTCTGCCCTTGTAATGCAAAAGCAGCCATAGAAAATATGTAAATAAATGAGCATGGCAGGAATTGGCTGGCAGGGAGCCACATCTGGCCAGTGGGTTTTAGTTTGATAGCCATGGTTCTACTGGCAAGGAAGCACATTCTCTGAAACTTTTAGCTAGGTAATTTGTCTGTATCTGTGGAATGTCTAGTAATTTTTCAGGTTAAATTAGCTGACTTTCAATACTGAAATAATAAAAACAACAGCTAGTGTTTATATGCCAGGCATTAGGGCATTGTTTCAAGTACCTTTTGCTCTCTTGTGTCTCTGTCTCTGTCTCTGCCTCTGCCTCTGTCTCTGGGGAATTGCACTGAGGACCTCAGTGATGTTAAGCAAGCGCTCTACCACTGAATTACATCCTCCGATCTTTCTTTCCTAGGACAAGGCCTCACTAAATTAGCAAGGTGTATTGGGTATGCTATGTCCCCCCAAGTCCTCACATACTTTTGATGGGGCTAAGTCTGGCACTTGGCTTGTGTTCAGTTTGTTGTCTAGCACTGGGATTGGCAATGTGCGTGCTGTACCCGCCCAGGGGTGGAGCCGACATACAGTGTAAACGAGGCGGGTCTTCCTCTTGCACTTCCGGTGCTTCCACTCTCTCTCGCCAGCGCGCCTGCTCTCTGACCAGCGCCTTGCTGCTTGTGGCCACCATGAATGGCATCCCCGCTACGCCACGCTGCCTTGCAGCCAGCTGAGTATGGACTGAAACTCCCGAGAAACTGTAAGAATAAACTTTTCCTTCCCTAATTTTGGGCATCAAGTATTTGTCCCGGCAACAAGCGTAAAGTAACTAAGACACAAGGATAGCTTCAAACCAAATACCGTAAGTATTTTATATATATGATTGCGTACATATGTGAATACTTGTAAATGCATAAAATATATTATTTATGCCATAGATAAAAACATAGATGGTAGACTAGGGGTATTATAGACAGCTAGAGTAGAAATATTATAGGCAGTCAGGCAGGGCTATACCCTCAAAATTGAGGCTGGAGGCACATCTGTTGAAGGCCAGGCCTAAAGATAAAGACAGGATGACCAGGCCTTCATGCCTCTCCAGGGGATAAGATAATTGGTATCACTTGGTCCAATAAAGTCTAGATAAACATAAGTTACCCTAGTAGGTGACAAGGACCCCTGATCCATCACTTCCTAAAGAAAGTCTTTGTTATTTCCATGTACGTTTGCTACATGACCTCCTTCCCTGGTGGATCAACATTACTTAAGTGGCTATACTTGTAATCTTACTTGTTGCTCATAATTTTGACCCACATTGTGCTTATCTCATAATTTTGCTCTGTAAAACTTCCTTTGAGCAGTGGGTTCTTCGGCAGCTCACTTTCGGGTTCCCTCCTGTCTCTCAGGAGCTATCTGTCTTAATAAAGTTTTTGTACTCTTAACCTCCATTGTTCCTTAAAATTCGTTCTTTGACTTTGGGGAACATGAACTCTATGTATCTGACATTTAGCAGATTGGGAGTTACATTTGTTTCCCCTGTATCAGGGGTATAGCTCAGTGGTACAGGTGTTTACCTAGCATGTGCAAAGCCCTGGGTTCAACCCCAGCACTGCCCTCCCACCAAGAAAAGGCAGTTACAAAACATAGATGGAATATAATATATGTTCATTAAAAAAATTAAAGTTCTGTAAAAGATATGTCACCCCTTCATCCAATCTCCCTATGTTATGATTTATGTCTAGATGTCCCTCCAAAGCCTAATGTGATCATAGGATTTTTTTGGAGGTGGCTGGATCTAGAGTGTGTGATTGATTTGTAGTGAAATGCTGGGATTAAAGATGCTGGGGTTAATGATGGGTGATTGCTGGATCAGTCCACTGATTGGATTGGTATTGCTCTAATCCTTGTAGAATGGATAAAGTATAAGGGACAGAAAAGTCTTGTCTCAGTCTCTCTTGTTGCTTTCACTGTCTTCCACTACCATTAACTATTTCCCCTCTGCCACGTGCCACCTTGCCTTGGAGGTAGCCGATTATGGGCTGAAACCTCCACAAGCTGTGAGCTAAATAAACCTTTTCCTCTTTAACTTTGGGTGTTGGGTATATTGTTTCACCAATGAGAAAAGTAACTAAGACACCCTGCCACTGGGTAATAGCATTTTATAGTCTCACAGTAAACTAAAATGTGTATGGCCTTTTTGTTCTGGTCTACCTTCAGCAAACATCTGTAGGACTTCCTTTATCATTTTATTGCTTAATTTTGTTAAAGAGGGTCTAGTTGTGAATAAACTACTATACAATTTTGCTATTCAGAGTGGTGTAATAGAATGGAAGGGGAAATTTGAACTCAGTAAGCCTGGAACTAACTTATGACTGAGCCTCAGTTTTCTCAATTGTGGAATGAAGTTGATACTACTACCTTTCCAAAATTGGCTTCAAAACTCTAAGAGCAATTAATGCACTAAGAGTACTCTTCTATACAGAATGGCTATTTTAAGAAAGGACTGTGGTCTTTTCCTTATGAATGAATTCTTTAGCAACTTTTCTAGTAAGTCCAGAAAATTGTATTGGTTTTTAATTCTCATTATTTTTATGCATCAGTTTATTATAATGTTATGATTGTATTACTTTTGTCCTTGGGACTTACAATGAGGAGGAAAGCTTTGTCAAGATAAAAGTGGCATATCTAGTCTTTAAAAAAACTTTCTCCTAAAATGAGCAGTCTGAAGCATTGAAACATTAACAAAGAAGCTTATGAAATTTCTTCTAAAGAGGTGAAAGATTAGAAAGCTGCCTTTCTCAGCTGGCTCAGACTTTCCCCTTTCTGGCTTGGGGAAGGATTAGATGACCTCCCCAGGTTTCTGCTCAGTTGTGGTTTTGTTTTTTGATTTCCATTTAAAGATTATGCTAATACTGTTGATGTGAAATCCTTTGTTCACAAGGATAGCTAAAAACAATGGATCATGACCTAGATTATGCTTGCTTGGTTTCTGTAGCATATATGAGATCAACAAGACTCAAAAGCTCATGTTTTAGAAACATATATCTTTTTTCCTCTCAAGATTTTTAAAAAAATTATGTTTTGGTCTAAGTGAGAAGGATAAGTTGATAAAAAATGCATTCAGATACTGAAGGAATTAGACTATTTTAATAACTAAGCTCAGTGATCATATTGAGGTTCAGAAAGACAAATGAATAATAATGTGGAGTGCAAAGGTCTAGGAGGTAATCCCCAGGACAAGACATTACTGGAGGAGCATGTTAATTAGAAAAGAACTATCATTAGAAGAGGAAACAGATAGAATTCTTCAAATCCATAAACATTCTGTATCTAACAAATAACTTGTATAGCACTTTAGGAAAATACATTCTGGAACCAGCCTATTTTATTTCAGATATTGGTTCTGCCCTTTATGAGTTTCGTGACCTTTGTGAATTCTGTAACCTCATTGTCCTGCACATTTCTTAGCTGTAAAATGGCAATAATAATAATAATAATAACTAAACTTAGGGTCATTGTGAAGATTAAATGAGTTAGCATAGTGTCTAGAATATAATATATTCAATAGGACAGTTGATTTAAAATATTAGGTATTATTGTGCTTTACTTGCTTTTGTCTTAATTTTTTTGTTATATAAAATTACAAACATTAAAAATAGATAGGTTTAATAAGCCCTGATGTACTCATTAGTAATTACCTATTCATAGACAGTCTTATTTTACTTAAATACCTGTCCATTCTCCTCTTTTAATTTGATTATTTTGAAGCAGATCTTATGCATCATATTTCATTTG
Organism: Dasyprocta punctata; assembly: GCA_004363535.1. Taxonomy (NCBI): domain Eukaryota; kingdom Metazoa; phylum Chordata; class Mammalia; order Rodentia; family Dasyproctidae; genus Dasyprocta; species Dasyprocta punctata. The sequence goes on along the minus strand of RJWM01037732.1, from coordinate 8,373 downwards.
TGAATATTTCCTCATGTATCTCTAAAATAGAAGTAATAACACCCCAATATGTTTTATAAGTATTATTTTATTACAATGAAGGATTCCAAAATACCACCGTGACATTAAAATTACTTTGACCTGAAAGTATTTGAGAAGAGGCAATTTTTTCCTTGACTCCTTCATCTGCCTAAAAGCAGAGTCTTTCTGGGCATGGTGGTGCACACCTGTAGTCTCTGTACACTTAACAGCCTGAGGCAGGGAGATTGCAAGTTTGAAGCAAACCTGGGCTACTATTATGTGTTTAGCTTGAACTATACATAACTACATAGCAAGGCCCTGTGTTAAAAACAAAAAACACACAACAACATAAGAAACAGCAGAGTGTCTCAAAAGAACTCAGCTGTTATAAGCCACTTCCCCCAAAATATTGTGACCAGGAAAGATTGACATTTTACTTGGAGAAAAGTTGAGAAGTTGGTATCACACCTAAGCAGACGTTATCATAAAACTTATGCTGTACCCGTCTTGAGGGCTTGTCTTTCCTAAAAGTAACTTGCTTTGCCATAAGTACGTTTTTTCCTTCTCTTATTCTCTTATTAAGATATTTGAGCCCAAAATTCTGATGACTACCTCCAGTCACATTTTTCTGAGAGCTCCTCTGCATTTACGTGAAAAAACTCTGTCTTTCCTCTTGCTACTCTATCTTTTGTCAGATTAATTTACAGGCCCCCAAATAGATATACTAAGAGGGTAAAGGAAAAGTTGTTTCTGCCTAACAACAGCTATGCTTACTGTCTATGGCTGCCTTTGTGCTATAATGGTGATGCTAAGTAGTTGCCACTTAAGACTGTACATTCAATCCTAAAATATTTACTATCTAACCATGTATGGAAACTGTCTGCCATTTCTTTCTCTAAAAGACAAGGAGATTCTTTCTTTCTTTGAAAAACATAGCCACAATCAGTTTTCACACTTCAGAATGTTAACAGTAATTACTGATAACAGATATCCAACTAACGTTTGCATTTTCTCAAATCTCATCCATTTTTTAAAAAGTGGATTTATTATAAAACAGGAGCCAGCATGTATGCTGGCACAGCCTGTAGTCACAGCTGCTCAGGAGGCTGAGGCAGGAGTTTTTCAAGTTCAATGTCAGTCTGGGCAACTTAGCAAGACCTTGTCTGACAATAGCATAAAAAAAGGTGGGAATGTGGCTCAATGGTAGAACCCTTGCTTAACATGTGTGAGCCCCTGGGTTCAATCTTTAGCACTGCAAAAACCAAATCAAACCAAACCAAACCCAAACTAAACCAAAGCAAACCGATTAAAATGAAACAACCCCAAAACACAAAGGTATCCAAATGAAGTCAATACTTTTGGAAGATATAATTGTGAAGTTACTTTCGGTCAAAACAATTCTGATTTTCTTTCTTGTCAATTTTTCTGTTAAAGAAATAGGTTGTTTTTCCCTTAGAGTTTTCCACAACCTCTGACATATTCATTCTAATCTACTTCAAAATGTGTCTGGAATCTACCTGTTTCTTATGTTCCTGTATTCTCATGCTACTCTGGTCCATGCTGTATCATTTCCAGTCTATGTCACTGCTAAGGCCTCTTAACACTTCTGCACTGGTTTTTTTTACTAAATATTCTCAACAAATCAGCCAGAATAACGACCCCCTCTCACTTTTTTTTTGATAGAGTCTCACTCTAATTCAGGCTGGTCTCAAACTCATAGCAATCCTCTTGCCTTAGCATCCTGAGTGCTGAGGTTACAGATGTGCGCCACCAAACACAGCCAGAATAACTCTTTTAAACATAGGTCATGTCACGTGATGTTTTAGTTACTTTATTTTTACTGGAACAAAATGCACCCACAAGTTAAAGGAGGAAAGGTTTATTTTTATCTCACAATTTGTAGACATTTAAGTCCACACTCTAAAAGACAAGGAGATTCTTTCTTTCTTTGAAAAAACATAACCACAGTTTTCACACCTCAGAATGCTAACAGTAATTACTGATAACATATCCAACTAATGTTCACATTTTCTCAAATCTCACCCATTTAAAAAAAAATAATTGACTGACTCTAAGGCAGTATGGCATGGCAGAGGGACACGGCAGAGGAAAGACAGTCCATGGCATTGCAGGCAAGAAGCACCAAGGCTTCCTTCTTTCTCTTTGTATTCCATCCAGACTACAAGCCTATTGGTTGGTGCCATCCACATCCTGTTCAGTAAGAACATCATTCACACTGAGAACTACACTAAACCAGTATCACACATCCATGATCCAGCCTCACTTGTGAGCACATGAGGCTTTGCTGGGACATCTAGATACGAGCCATAACCAATGACTCTCCTGTGTAAAATGGTCCCATTATCCCCATGTCACTCAGAATGAGAGAAGAGTTCATACAGTATTTAACAAGGCCCTCGGTAATCTGCATCTACTCTGCTCACTCTATTCCACCCCTGGTCATCTTTTTTGCAGACCTATAAAGGCACATCCTTTTGCACTTGTGTTTTATATTCTTTTGCACTGGTGGTTCCTTTTGACTTCAGGGCTCTTCTAATAACCATGACTAGTTCCCTCAGCTCTTCCTTGGGCTTGCTTGAATACTGTCTTCTGAAAAATCCTGAGCTTGCTTACTACTATGTTTGAATTTGGCATTCATCTCATCCTGTCCTCCATACAATTGATCATTTTTATCATACTGCATGTTTTAATTTTCTAAGGCATTAATCACCTCCTGATATATCTTACTATGTCCTTTAATTTTCCATTTGGTCTTTCCAGAAAGGCATTTCCTTCATGAGATAATTCTTTGTTTTGTTCACTAAATTGCATACCTAAATCAATGTCTGGCATAGAGGAGGTGCCTAATAGATAATTTTTGAATGACTGAAATGATTTTACTTATAGGTATAAAGAGAGCACAAATGCAACCTGAACCAAAGGGCTTCTAACTAACCCCTTCTACTACTTTGTGTCTTTCTTCCTCCTCAGCAATCAGTCTGAATGTCAGGCATTGTGTTAAGAAGTCTTCAAGTGTTATCTAATCCTTCAAACAACCCTAAGAAAATAGATATCATTATGGCCATTTCCGGGTGACATACTCAGGCCTGTGAAAGTTCAATTTCTGCTTAATCTTATATAGATGGTAGGATGCAGAGTTGGCACTAGAATTCTAATTTGTGTGACTTCTAAATCACTGTTTCCAACCACAGGAGTAACACTTGCCCAGTCAGTTGTAATATTCTAAAGGTAGCTATTTCTGGTAACTTCTCTTCACTCATTCATTCAGCAAATGTTTATTGAGCACTATGTGTCAGGTCCTTAGTCTGTATCAGTGAATCAGAAATCCTTGACCTTCTTAGTTTTCATTCCATTGAACCCTCTGAAGGGATATGATCTGGGCTATTGTGGAAGGGACTAAGCAGTCTCTATTTTAGAGAGAATAAAGTTCTTTCAGTTTTCACCACATAATTTTAGGGTCATAGAGAAAATTCTTCTCATACAAAATCATCCTACTTCACCACAATTTATTCTGATTATTTTACCTAAAGTACCTGGATTAAGAATACTTTCTGAGATTTCAAAGGCTTTCACTAAAGTACATTTTTTTTTCAGCTTCATCTTTGTAGTTGAGGTAAAGAAGGCTTAAAATGATTTTGAGGCATCAAAGTGAGTTGTAAACACAAAGCTATTTTCGACTCCAAATTTGTCCTCATGATTCTAGGGCAAACAGGAAAAAGAACATGAAGAAGGTAAGGAGTGGGCACATTCTAGGAAGCCAGGTATTTTTGTCAAATTCTGGCACTGCCATTTACTACCTGAGCTATTTTTATCAGACAGAAAGCTAACAGGAGCCTGAAAACACTGATTAACTCATGCATTTTTCTGGTGCTGGGTGGCAGGGGCATCTTGGAGGAATAGGAATAGTAAGGGTAGGTCAGTACTTTTGCAGGCAGTCAGACCAATGAAAAGAATTAGGGGATGGATGAAACTGGCAATCATTCTGGGTTGACTTTCTGCTTGGAAACGCCAGAATACCTTATTCAAACTGATCTTTAGAGGGCATAGTCTCAAAGGAATCAAGAAAGAAAATTACCCTGATCTGCTGGTCTATAGTCCTCCTTCTTACTTACATGGGGTAGCTGGACCTGATTGGACTCACATTAGTATAGCTAATGTCCTGACCTTGGTTTAGCCCAGAAATGTGTAAAGAACTTACATTTGGTTTGCTTACGTTATGAGTGAAAGAATATGATAGAAGGAGACAAGGTTTTAGATTAAAAACAAAACAAAACAAAACTTTTTTTTTGTTAAATTCTGGCTCTAGCATTTTTTAACCAAGTTGCTTATATTCTCTGAATTCCATTTTTCTTAACTGGGAGAAGGAATTAATCATACTGTATTGGTCAGCTTTCTAGTTGAGAAAAATACCTAACTTACACAATTTAAAGGAGAAAAGGGTTCTTTTGGCTCACAGATTCAGTCCATGGTTGACTGGCTCCAAGGCAGAAGCATCATGGCAAAGGCCATTACTGAGGAAAACTATTTTACCCATGTCAGCCAGGAAGCAGGGAGATCAGGGGAAAAACCCAAGAGACTGTTGTACCTTCCAATGACATTTCTCCAGTGACCCATTTCTTCTAACTGGGCATTGGCCCCCACCTCCAGGACATTTATCTATGTATTCATCATCAGATTTCCACTGATGAGGTCACTTCCTTCCTGATCCTATTGCCTTCCAAAAGCCCTACTTCTGATTACATGAGCCTTTTGGGGGGACTTTTTTTTTTTTGATATAAACTATAACACTCACCTTAATTAATTAATTAAGCATTAATTTTTTGAGCATTTATTGACATCTAATATGCACAAGGAATTGTCCATATAGATGTCAGATCTATCAATCAATCAATCAATCATCTTTGTATATCCTGGCATATAGTAGTTGTTCAATAAGTAGCAGATATTATCATTTTTACCAGTGTGCATACATAAGTAAATCAAACAATTAGTCTTTTAAATTGTTAGTACAAATATCAAGTCAGTTAGCTTTCCATTGTGATAGTATCCCTATGAATCTTACTTGATAGGGGAAAGATCATTCTCTCTCACTGTGAGTGCCATGCCTTTCTGGAGTGATTGTGTGATTTCTGACAACTCTGATCAATTATAGCCTAGAAAGAAATTGACTGGGCACACTGAATATCATTTCATTTCACAACAATTAGTACAGACTTATTATAATTTCAATCTGGTAAGGAGTTAGCCATTAGAAAATTAGAAATTTTAATGAAGATTCTTGCTAACTGTCACCAATAATGGGGCTATAATCTAACTCGAGATTCTTGGCAAAGCAATACTCATTTCAATTCTCAGAAGTAATTATTATTAAAGTTTATCCTGATTTGTATTTCTTAAATGTTTTCAATTATTCTTTCCATTATGCTTTGGGAAAAAAACCCTAAAAACCAAAAAACAAAGGCCTTTGAGCTATTTTAACATGTTAGTCTCCATTTCACAAATGGGCGAATATCGTAGAGTTTTTGAGCAGACATCAATGTATCTTGCTACATTAACAAAGATAATGTGAAGTTTACCAAATGAATGGATACAACCAACACCTTTAAATAAGAAACATATTTACACACACACACACAACTGATAGAAAAGATACTTTAGATCAAAGCTGGTAATGTTCATTGCAGAATGTAGAAAAATTCATGCATCAAACTAACCCTAAAGACAGTGATTTCATCACTTCTCTGTTGGATTCTTGCCTTCAGAGTTTCCATTGTCCTCTTTGCCTTCATCTATTCTCTTAGTTCACTTATTAACTTTTATTATGTGACGACTGTATAATTTCAGTTGAATATAACTATTGCCGTTTGTTTCTGGCTTCTGTACCTGTGGGTTGCCTAGGCTGCTTCTGCTCTATGCTGAAGAGGCAGTATCTGTTTTCCTCATGGTAATGGCCTAAGCACAATAGGATAAACTTAATGCATAAAAAATTGTAATTCCTTTATGGTGGCACATCTCATTGGCCAAACCAAAGCATATAGCCTCTTTAAAATTTGAGGGGTTGACTGGGTGTGATGGTGCACCCCTGTAATCCCAGCACTCAGGAGGCTGAGGCAGGAGGACTGCTATAAGTTCAAGGCCAGCCTGGACTACTCAGCAAGAACCTGTCTCAAAATAAAAATAGTAAAATCTGAGGGGGCAAGATAGTCTATAACACCTATCCTGAGGCCATTGCAAGGTTTTGAGATATATTTTTGGTGAAGGCTGAAGGCCAATAAAGTCCTGCAAATGCAGACAGTATCTTTCTCTTTTTTTTCTTGCCCCGTCAACTCTCTGATTTATCATTTAAAGTGTAAGAGCATCTACACAATAGAGTCAGTCCCCAAGGAGGTGCAAAAAAAAAATACTATATTCAAGGAGGCTGACCAGAGATTTCCCAGGGGTAGTAGGTTTACAGCTAATATACTTTAATTTTTGACCCCTATATTTGAGAACATGATTTTGAAGATTTCCTTGCCAGAAGTAGAGTCCATTTGCCTCTCTCTGTCTTTCTCTCTCTGTCTCTCTGTCTCTCTGTCTCTCTCTCTCTCTCTCTCTCTCTTTCTCTCTCTCTCTTTTTGGTACCAGGAATCAAACTCAGGACCTTCCCTTGCTAGGCAGGCACTTATGCTGCTGAGCTATAACCCCAGGCACTTGCCTGTCTCTTGAATCTGAGCTGATTGGTAACTTACTTTAACTAACAACATGCAGAACAAACTATGATATGCCAATCATTAAGAGGCCTTGTGTACATTTGTTCTTTCTGTATTACCGGGAGAATAGGCCTGGGCTAGTTTGCTGTAAGGTGAGAAGACCGTATGGAGCAGAGCTGAGACTTCCTAGCTGTCCCTGGTGAAGCCATTACTGACCAGCCAATCTATAGTCAATTTACAAGCTGTGCAAGTGTACTGAAGTGGCCTAAAATCAAACTGCCTCACTAGCCTAAGATACATGAAATGTAATACATTGTTTTAGTTATCTTTTAGTTAGTTTCATAATACCCAACAGCCAAAGCTAAAAGAGGAAAGGTCTATTTTGGCTCACAGTATATAGAAGTTTCAGTCCATACTCAGCTGGTTCCAGGGCAGTGTGTCATGACAGAGGGACACGGCAAAGGAGAAACAGTCCATGGCAGAGAAGGTAGGAGGCAGAAATCAGCAACCCTCTCTTTCTCTTTTATCCCATCCAGGCTACAAGCTTTTTGGATGAAGCCACCTGCACTCAGGTTGGGCCTTCCCTTTATCCAGAACTATGCAAACTGATCAGTGGACTAATTTAATGCTACACACCCTTAATCCTGGTGTCACACATCCTAGATCTAACCAGTTCTGAAAAACATCACTTATGAGCACCTGAGGCTTTGAGAGGACATATGGATATAAACCATAACACACATGATAGTTCTTTTAAGCCACTAAGTTTTGGGTGATTTTTTTTAGAAGGCAGGAATACTACAGTAACTCTGGATCGCTTTCCCAGATAGTGATTGTACCTGTGTTGCTTTCCCAGATCCTTTATGTTCTTGGGCAGGCTAGATGTGATGAACTATCCCTGGATGCTTCCTCTCAGTTCTCAAACCTGCATCCTTCTTTGCACATACTCTGACTTTCTACAGTATTTATGTATAGTGGGTTAGGCACTTTTTAAGGAAGTTTATGGAATTCTAATCTATTTTGGAGAAGATGATTACTCATACAATAAAAAGGAAACAAAGCACACTGTTTTGTGTTGAAGTTGTCAGATGATTTTTTTTTTTTTTTTGTACCAGGGAGCGAACTCACAAACTTGTGCCTGCCACTGAGCTAAACCCCTGGCTGTCAGATGAATTTTGTTTTCTGTAACAATTGTAATTAATTTTAGCTGGGTAGAAAATACATTTTCTTTGTGAAATCATTGAACTATAGAGAAAGTTGTCAGTAATCACTGTTTAGAATTTGGTCTCCATGAGTAGGCACAATAATTTTACACTGAGCTAATATTGCAGGGAAAGCAATTTAAGATAGAGAAAAAGATTGGGTACTGTTGTGTATTTCTGCAAATATTTGATAATGCGTTTCAAATCAAATCAAAGACAAGAAGTCTGATATAAAAGTTCTTCTTTTCCCTTTTTGTCAGTACTAAGGTGCAGTATAAAAATAGAAGTATAAAAAGATATTCATGGTTTCTCGCAGTTCAAATTTTTACAGTTATCAAAAATATGTAAGAGTAAGGTCTTTGGGGTTTGAGGAAGACACAACTTTGCACAAGTGTCAGGAATGGTCTATTTTTCCATTAATCCACTATAAATTTTCTGTGTGTTAGTATTTTGTTATCAAT